>JADDOH010018733.1:0-30712 GCA_016648135.1 Agrypnia vestita
TTGGTGGACTAGTGCTGGTGTCGTTCACTACAGCTGTCTTAAATCTGGCCAGACGATTACGGCAGATGTCTATTGTCAGCAACTGCAAACCATGATGGAAAAGCTAGCTGCTAAACAACCGAGGCTGGTTAATCGCTCTAGGCCACTGCTGCTTCATGATAACGCTAGACCACACACTGCACAACAGACGGCTACCAAATTAGAGGAGCTTCAATGGGAATGTCTAAGACATCCACCGTACTCTCCGGACCTTGCCCCAACAGATTACCATTTTTTTCGAAATTTGAATAACTTCTTGCAAAGGAAAAAATTCAACTCCGATGGGGCAGTCCAAACCGCCTTCAAAGATTTTATTGATTCCCGTCCGAATGGTTTTTTTAGTAAAGGGATCGATGAACTACCTATGAGATGGCAAAAGTGCATAGATAGCAATGGTACATACTTTGATTAAATAAATATATTATAATAAAAAAAAATCGGCTTTATGTTCCTCCCATACTAAACGTCAATTTCATATGTAAGGACCTAATATATATATATATATATATATAATCCGTACGTTTTTCCGAGAAACGATTCTCGACGCTTCGTTGAATTCTTCCGCGGGTAAAGGTCGTCCTCCTGATGACTTTAAATAAGGAGTCAACGAAACGTCGAGAATCGTTTCTCGGAAAAACATACGGTTCATATAAAATATCCGCAACCAGTTACAGTTAAATATGTCTACTGACCGTAATAACAACTTTAACTCTTTAATATTGTTCAGATGTTTTATATCATCATCGTCATCATTCTTGGCACTAAAACCCTCGGTGGGTCTTGGCCTCCTCAATAATTTTCCTCCACTCATCTCGGTCTAGTGTCAGCTCTCTCCAGTTTCGAAGCTCTAAGGCAGAGATATCTTTGAGGACGTTGTCACTCCATCTTAATTTTGGCCTTCCTAAGCTCCTTCGCCCTATTGGCCTTGAGTTCAGCAGGGACTTTGGTGCTTAATGCTCGGACATTCTCTCTCATCGGACAGATGTATTAATATACTTTGAACAATTTCTTCTTATTTATTTTGTTCCCTTAAACTGTCGCAAACTTTCTATGATGAATGAATCCACACCGAGAATACAAATTTTATGTTTTATAATATTTTGTATCAATTAAAATTGATTCATCTTATTTTTTATATCATTTTTAAAAGATTACAAACAGCTCGATAGAGAGTTAACAAAGACAATTATGGCAATTCACTTTAATCAGCTTTTGATCATTATATTAGGTAAAAACATTTAATTTTCATACGAAGCAAACACATTGCGGTGGCACATATTAACTTTAAATAGTCTATCACTTTTTAACACCAGTTTGTATTATTACCAGCTAGATTCAGCTCACATCTGAGCCTTCATCATGGTTGAATATTACTGATAAAACTAGTTGGTGATATTATATTCAAGAACACATTGTTATTGTGAAGTTGCAATTTTTCAGAAGAAATTTCTGTGAAATTTAAAAGCAAATTAATTAATCAATTATAAAGACATACAGAAAAATCATATCCACGAAAACATATTTGGCTGCTATCGGGATTCGAACCACGGATCTCCTCCTATCCGGGGCAGGCGCGTTATACAATTACGCTATTGGTCGATATATAGCGTAATTGGATAACGCGCCTGCCTCGGAGAAGACGAGATCCGTGGCTCGAATCCTGGTAGCAGACAAATATTTTTTCGTGTATATGATTTTTCTGTATGTCTCCTAGAGACCTCCTAGAAAGGCAAAAACTGCTGGATCTGCTTTAAAAACAGATTAACCTTTCCGATGGTAAGAGCACGACGCATTAGCTATTCGGAAAGGGTTTATATTTGGAAATGACCGGTAATTTAACGATAGTTCGGCTGGTTCCTAGCCATTACAGAATGAACAGTAGGGGAGGATTTTTTCATACGCAGATATCCGTACCACTATAAATAAATTCGAGATCATCATGGCTGAAAACCTGAGACAGTGGTTTGGCCAGCCTACTGTAGAGCTGCTGTGTATAGCTTTCTGGGATATTCTGCCATATATACGTGGCAGGTACATAAATGGGGAAGAATATCCCAGAAAACTATACTGAGAAGATTCTGAACGGCCGTGAAAAACTGATCATATTTTTATTACTGTTGAGCTGTTCCGGGCCGCAGTAAACAAAGTCCTCATAGCCAACATGATAGCCAACTTACGTTGAATGGACAAGGTACGAAAAGAAGAAGATAAATTAAAAAGCACCAACATGATTCATAAGATGTTCAATATACTTCGCCTTTATAATTAAACAATAAAATGAAGAATGCTGTTTCTTCTTCTTCTTTTTCTTATTTTTATGGTGCCGTTTAATATCGGTGGGCGTCGATCATTCAGGGATTACGACTTTATTTACCACTGCACAGAACCACAAACCCACTTTCCACAAGTGGAAAACTCATTTGTGGAAAGTGGGTTTTCCCGCGCGTAGTCCTATTTATATGACGCTAATGCTGATATCGAACTTTCTAGGTCTTCCCAATGTTCAGTAGAACTTTCCCGTGCTTCCAGACTTTTATAGATGTTTCTCGACGCTTTCCGAAAGCCGTAGATTACGCTAGATCGTTCTGGAATCTTCGATATTATTGTTGTGACATGTGACAGAAGTGAGCAATTGTTTTTCGCCTCGTTACAATATTTTAAAATAATATTTCATGTTCATTTCATTTCGGAGAGTATTCGCGCATCACTACACACTTGCTCATGTCAAATGTAAGTCCGTTTCCTTCAAAGATGTTTGACTTTGAACGTCTCCAGAAGCATTTAAAGTAGAATAAGTGTTTATAATCCAATCTAATACAAAGATTTTGTCTCTGTCTACCGATCTAAAGCTGATTTCTTACCTTATATATAAGATAAGATAAGACAGATAAGAACCTCGAAATGTGTACAGAGTATTAAAAATTTTCTTTGAGATTTATCTTATTGTGTCTCAATAAAATATATATTTTATTTTACGAAGAGTATACAAAGCGTGACGTTTCTTTGAATATTTTTTATGGACGTGATTTCATGGTACTTACCATAAATAATTTGAATGGAAATAAGATACCTATTTGAAAATTATATTTTGGATTTAGGTATTAAAAAAACTCTTCTAGGAAATTGGTTAGTATCGTGGGATCGCAGCGGTGGTAAACGAAATGAAACACAAGAAACCTAATTTTTGTTTATCACATTTTTTTATTTAATATTAATTAATTAATTAATTTTTTAATTTACTATTATTTATTTTATTTATATAAAATTTATTGCAAAGTTTTATGTATTACAAAATGTCACTGGAGAAATATTCTAACTAAGTAACTAACTAACCATAGTAGAGTAGGCAGAGAGGATTGAACGCCACACTATTCTATCCTGCACACCACTTTTGCTTCGGCCACATTCGTACATCTTCTCATACAAGTCCAACGGTTGTTGTGGCTTTTAACAGGGCCATCTTCAAACACTTGTTGTACTCGTATCTAATCGTACCAGGTCTTTCGCAGACGCCCTCTATTTCTGTTGCCTTCAACACTCGCCTAATATTTTTTGTTAACCATCCTTTCCTCGTTCATACGTTCCACATGACAGGATATGGTGAGTCCATCCATTTTCGCTCCAACTTCTAGTTCCTTCAGTTCTTTCATACAATTATCCACATACAGGTTAAAAAGCCATGGGGATATTACGCATCCCTGTTTGACACCTTTTGTAATATCAAAACATGATGTGAATGCCCAATTAATTACTTACTTCGCACTACTTACTTCGTACAATGTAATTAAATTGCCTGTATGAGTTTACTCTTTACCCCGTATTCAGAAAAAACCTTCCATAACTTTCGTCTTATCACTCTGTCATACGCTTTTTGGAGATCCACAAAGGCACAAAAAAGTTTTGGGTTCTTTGCCAAAAACTTTTCCGTCATCTGGCGCAGTGAGAAAATCTGGTCCATGCATCCTCTTCCACTATACAATATTCTATAATTTTTAATAAATCTCGTATTAGTCATTCGATAATCTTCCACTTGTCTCTTTAAATTGTGATTCACGCCGTTCATATCACTTTGATCAGTACCAAACACTTCTTGGACGTCGATAGATGCTTTATCGCGATTCAATATAATATAACAATATCGATGTGGTTTTCGCTGCTGTCACACTCAAATTGTTCCGCGCGGCGTCACTTGTCACTTTATTTGTATGTCTAGAAGTTTCTGGCATATGTTCGTGAAAAAAATTATCGAAAAACATCGATACGTGCGGTTTCTCTTAATTTAGCATCTCATAACGGTATTTTAAATAATAAATGTTAATAGCGGAAGGCATATCTGAAGAAATTGTATGCAAAACAAAGCTGGGCTGGAGTGCATTTCGGCGTCTGAATATAATTTTCAAAAGCAATCTTCCACTGTGTTTCAAAGGAAAAGAATTCAACCAATGCATAATTTCAGAGTTCTTGTACGGCGGCGAATCGTGGACAAAAGACGAGGCAAAAAAACCTAAAGAGCAAGAAAAGATATATGTTGAGCATTACACGAAGGAAAATAAGCATGTATTAGGTCCTTACATATGAAATTGGCGTTTTGCCATACTGGCAAATTTGATCTCAAATATCTTCTCTTTGGTTAGGAATTCCAAATTCAAATTTATACAGCTATTTACGCATGTATTTGTGTTTTGAAAATTATAATTCATTTGTTTTTTCCTCAATTGTTTTTTTCTTTGCGTCACTCAGTTTACAAAATGAAAAACTTGAAATATCGCGTTATTTACGAGTACGAATTCCACCGTGGCACCAGTGCTGCAGAAACGGCTCGAAGGATTAATGATGTGTATGGCGACGGTGCCGCAAAAGTAAACACAGTGCGTTTTTGGTTCCAACTTTTTCGTTCTGGAAATTTCGACCTGCAGAACAAGCCCCGTGGACGGCCGGAGACCAAAGTTGATAATGAAGAATTGAAGGCTATTGTGGAAGCGGATCCATCGCAAACCACATCCGAGTTAGCTGCAGGCTGCGGTGTTAGTGATAAAACTGATTTAATCCACTTGAAGCAAATTGGTAAGGTGAAAAAGCTTGAAAGGTGGGTACCTCACGAATTGAGTGAAGCAAATCAACAAACGCGCGTTGACTGCTGCGTTGCATTACTCAACCGGCACAATAATTAAGGGATTTTAAATCGAATCATTACCTGTGATGAAAAGTGGATCCTGTACGATAATTGGAAGTGCTCATCACTATGGCTGAACCCTGCCGAACCAGCCTAACCATGCCCCAAGCGAAAATTGACTCCAAAAAAGTTACTTGTGAGCGTTTGGTGGACTAGTGCTGGTATCGTTCACTACAGCTTTCTTAAATCTGGCCAGACGATTACGGCAGATGTCTATTGTCAGCAACTGCAAACCATGATGGAAAAGCTAGCTGCTAAACAACCGAGGCTGGTTAATCGCTCTATGCCACTGCTGCTTCATGATAACGCTATACCACACACTGCACAACAGACGGCTACCAAATTAGAGGAGCTTCAATTGAAATGTCTAAGACATCCACCGTACTCTCCGGACCTTGCCCCAACAGATTACCATTTTTTTCGAATTTGGATAACTTCTTGCAAAGGAAAAAATTCAACTCCCATGGGGCAGGCCAAACCGCCTTCAAAGATTTTATTGATTCCCGTCCGAATGGTTTTTTTAGTAAAGGGATCGATGAACTACCTATGAGATGGCAAAAGTGCATAGATAGCAATGGTACATACTTTGATTAAATAAATATATTATAATAAAAAAAAATCGGCTTTATGTTCCTCCCATACTAAACGTCAATTTCATATGTAAGGACCTAATATAAGGAAGGTACACTACGATGGGAACCTGATATCAATATATATAGAATATATATATATATATTGATATCAGGTATATATTATAATATATATATATAATATATAAAGAAACCCGTGTTTCCCTATCCGCCAAGTTTTCTCCACAACCAGCCACAACCACCCACCGATGGTTATGGTGGTGGATAGCCGTTAGCATCGAAAATTTGCGAGTTTGGTGGGGGTGGCTGTGCGTGGGTGGGAGTGGGTGACAAAAATGGGAATGGGATTGTAATGGGAAGGCCGCAAATGCTTCAGATTGTTTTAAAATAGGCGCGCGCGCCGACTGTGTCGGTGAGTCTAGAAGGTTCCGAAAAACCTGCTCTAGAAAGATCTGGAAGGAGAAGGTTCTAGAAAATTCCCGAAAGTTCTGTAAGGTTCTTAACTGAGTGGCGAAATGTGTCGGTGTGTCTAGAAGGTTACTTGTACATTCGATAAATTTCTTGAAAATTTCTGGAAGGAGAATGTTCTAGAAGGTTCGCGAAAGTTCTATGACGATCCAAACAGTGTACTAAAAATCTACCCGTGCGAAGTCGCTCGGGCATTTTCAGTTTCAGTATAAATTGATTGAAATTTCTTCAATGATTTGATTAATTTTATATAATTTTTTTTTTTGAAAAAAAATAATAGCTTTTCGATAAAAGTTTCTCGAATGTTTCAGATGCCTCCCGAAAGGTGTAGAACAGCGTAGGCCGTTCTCAATTATTCCATAGTGTTGTGGCAAGCGACAGGAGTGCGTAATTTTCTTTAGCCTCGTTACATATTGATTATATCAGCCAAAGAAATAATGTTTTTCGAGCTTCATAACTAAGTGCCGAGTTTATAAATGTACTTGATCGCAATGGTTTTGTGTTAGACAGAGACTAAGTAGAGAATAACGGAGTATTCCCAAATGTATATCAAATCTTCTCTCGAAATACCAAAAACACTGTGTAAATGCTCGTACGTAGTGTTTTTGGTATTTCGCGAGCTACTCCAGCTTTTTTAATTCCCTGGAGTCTCTGTCACTCTGAATACTCTCCGTAGAAGTTTGCTGGAGATATTTTCATGTTGCCATTCGTAATGACTATTTTATAACTAGATGCTTTGTGGATCTCAATATGTACCTTGTTGTGTCATTTCAAAAAGGCAACAAGATATCAAAATATTTGCTGCCCTTAAAATGGAATATTTGTAAAAAAATAAAACAAAGAAAAGTTACACAGTCTTTCCTGTAATTCCACACCTGGAATAAAACTGGATATTTATTATACAAAGAGTTACATAAATTACAAAATTAATCTATGCCTATAAAACTCAATGTATGTCTGCCTGTTCTCTGTACAAATCTACACCGCTTCGACCGATCGGACCCAAATTTAGCATGAAGGTGAATGAAGTAAATATAAGATAATAGAGGAATATGGCGTTCTATCTTCTCTACTAACGGCGTGATAGTTAGTGAGTTAGTTAATTATTATGTATTACACTTCAGCACTTCTCGGACCTTAACGAACAATTGAGGCCATGATAGCCATAATAATAATAGAGATGTTGGTATCGAGTCATTGGTAATATATTGGTAGTATAAAAAACAATTATTTAACTTACTCAATATAAAATAAAAAACTGTAATATTTATTAATTTACGATAAATTTAAGTATTGACGTGCACCTTTACATGATTAATATATACTAGAAACACAAGTGTGCTTACATAGGGTAGTTTGTTAGTATAGTGGTTATGATCTCACCTAGAGATCCAATAGTCGGTGATTCGAGTTGCATGATACATTTACACCCATTGCATGATACCAGCTTCCTTCCTTCCTTCCTTTCAATCCGTGGGATTGGTTTGCAGCAAAGCACATCTTCTTCTCCATTTTGCTCGGTCTCCGGCGATCCTTTAGCTCTGTGTAGGAGGCACAATTCATATTTTGGCACACTTACTCAAGTATTCACGGCAAAGGAGCCCTCTGGCAATCTTTTCCTCTACCATTTCCTCCAGTATAGTTTTGAGCAGATTTTCATGGCGTAAAATATGCCCCATCCATTTTGCACGCATTTTTGAGATGGTATTCATCGTGTGCCTGGTTTCATCGATCCTTCTGAGAACCTCTTCACGTCCAGGAAATTCCTAGGGCACGTCTGTAGGTCCACATCTCGAAGGCTTCTAATCGGTTTTTTTTTCTGTCGCCAATGCACCATGTCTCACATCCATACAGCAAAATACTCCACACATAAGTTTTTGTTAATTGCTTGCGGAGCTTTAGGTTTATATCATTGGATACGAAAATTTTTGATTTTTTGTTAAACACATGTTTTCTTGGTGGATGCGACTGTCAACCACTCTTTTTGTAGGGCCATCCCTTGTGATTTTACTCCCAAGATAGACAAACTCTTTTGCCTTCTTAATTGCAGCTCCTGACATTAGTATGTTCATTTGCTGTTCGTCTCTACTTACGGTTATCAATTTTATACCAGCTTATTAGTCCTATTTTCATGGCAAAGCTTTATTTGAAAAAAGTAAAATTATTATTTACACATCGCTTCTCTTTTAAAAAAAAATTAAAGGCATTTTATTGTGTCAATAATATTAGAGCGTAACATAACTCGCCAGTCTGCAGAATTCACATACTTGAATATATTCAATCTCACAAAGCTGAGTAGCTTGTTGATGCAATGGTCATGACGCTTGCCTAGTGATCTGGTAGTCGGTGGTTCGAGCCCCATTCCAGGACACCAGCAAGCTAGTCCTGTTTTTATTGCATAAGCGTTTAGCTTATTGCGTAAATAGTAAGAATACGCGTTCATGTGTAATGAATTAAATATTTCATTTTTTTTCTTTTAGTCTATCTATCTATCTAGGTGATTTTTTTATGTTATCACTTATATATCTACATATTATGTTTTTAGATATAAAAAGCTTTGTACCGTTTATATGTATCTAAATATAATAATTTCGTTGTCTGTCCGTCTGTCTGTCTGTCCTCGTGATTACATGTAACTTCGTTTGAATTCACGGCTAAAAAAACAAATCAATGCCGGAGATGGGGCTTAAACCCCGGGCCAGAAACCCGAAGGCGGCAACGATAGCAATATTGCTACCGCCGAGCCTGCGTCACACGTCAAATATACAGTAGATATATTTTTATTTTCCGCCCACTACAATTGCCAAGGTAAAATATTTAAATTATTAAATTTAACTGCCGACAGGGTAAATAAATAAAAACGTTCAAATATTTTGATAAATAGGTTATTACTATTTCTTGGGTGTCGGCTATAAATAAGCAAATATTTATTCTCTAGGAAATGTCATATAAAAGTACCGTCATTTTTGACGGGTAACAGCTAGTAAATAAATAAATAACGATATGAAAATAGGCAACAATTTTATCTGTTAGTGAACAACGGGTCAAATATACCATTAAATTAGTTAGACGTAATGAAAACATTTCACAATAATATTGGTATTTCATCACTTACTGTACATTATTACACAGGGTTACAAATATATTATCATAATATCATCACAAAACTTAAATAAACAAAACACAAAAATTAAATAAACAAATTATCAATTCTTCTAGTATAAAAATCTATTCAGTTAATACGTACCTAATACGAATGTGGCATGTGTTGCTTTTCTATCACTGAAGATGTAGAAACTCTGCTGAAAATGGTCTCTTGAAACTCTATGAAGAAACACGAACCAACTGAAAAAATGGCGTTCTGTTTTTGTGTATTGAAGAACTCAGGTATTAAAAAAAAATACAATTTATTTATTTGATTATCTTCATTTTGATACAAGCCGACAGGAAATGTAGCCACTCATCTCACTAGAAAGAACCTGTACCGAGATGAGCAGCTTACAATATAGTGAGAACAAAATAACATAAATGAAAAACAAAATTCTACACAAGTATAAAATTAGTTAATAATTGAGGATACAAATATAAAATGTTGATAGTTAAAAGATGAGATATTATTGAATGCAAAAGGAATAGTGAAAGTAAAAAGAATGTATATAAAGTATCATATGTATGGATAGCAACAACATGTAAATATTATGGAATACCAAAGCATTAGCAAAATTAAAAAGGTAGTTATGTAAAATTTAATTTAATTAAATTTAATTTAATTTAAATTTAATTAATTTAATTAAAAATAAAAGTAGTTATGTAAAATTTATATGTATGTTCGCGTATATTAAATATTAAAAAATATAGTTTAATGAGCAATAAATTAATTATGACCTGTTTTAGGCGTTGGGTATTTGTGCACATGCAGGCTTTTAATAAAATAAATAAATAAATAAATAAAAGTTCTTGGACGTGTACATCCCATTTTAAGCAGTGATCAATACGTATACCTAGATATTTACAACTATCTACTTTATTTATGTTAATTATAGTGTATCACTGTAACATCCAAAAGTTAGATATACCGTTTTATCAACATTTAGCGTTAATTGATTATCATTTAACCAGGTACAAACATTTTTTAACACTTTCGGGCCATAACATATTCATCTTTAATTATTCATCAAACCAGTTATCACCTGCACAGCATAAAACGGTGTCATCGGCGTATGATATGTATTTTTAATATATGTACTTATACAAAAAGTCCCTCTCCATGCACCAGAATTAGTTTTTTTTTAGAGTTACAACTAAAAAATTATGTATTACATATAGTTTAATATTTAATAAATAATGATTAATAAATATAATAATTTGACATAATATGAGAAAACGATGTGATATACATAATATGAAATATGAGATAATGTAATTGTGTGTATCTTTAAAATCAGCACCTGTAACATATCTCTGCAGAAATTAATAGCAAGATTAAGTAAAATCAAGCACGAACTTCAAACAAGACGAAGAGATACAAAGAGACTGCCATCCAGGGAACCGAGAAAAAATGCACTGTAAACTGTCACGTTCAGTGGTGCATGGCGCACGAGCGCTGGAGGGTTGGATCTAAAACCCAGGCAAGGAATAAGATCTGAAATGAGTGTGCAGATTACCGTGGAAAAAACATGCGAGTACATTTTATACCCCACCATACTCTCAGTATCGAATGTCTCGTGGAAAGCTCCGAGAGAAGTTGGACGTACATGCACTGAGCTTTCGCAATGCAAATTAGAAAGGCTGGCGTGTGCGACGGACACGCGACGAACAGTAAATACGTGCGGACTATCCGCCCGAAGCACCCCCGGGAACACAAGGGGAACGAAGAGGGTAAAGTAAATAACTCTTTAATTAATCTAAATGAATAATGAGATAAATGGAAACGTCTCGTGTGAAATTAAGAAAGAGAGATTCCTATGCATACATCACTATCGTCGATTCCGTAGGCCAGTTATTTAAACGAATCTGATCGCAAATCGTAAATATTTGTATACTATATTATTGTACTGGACAAAAGACTCATCGTGTTTTTTTTTTCAATTGATTCAGCAACATTGTAGACTGACATTTAAAAAAAATATTGATTGTATTCTTTGTGTATGTCTACTTCTTTTATTTGATTAATTACACCAACATGTTTCAGAAAAATCTTTCCATCGTCAGGGTGTTGTGTATATGTAAAAATATCAGAATGAAATGTCTTTTGTTTATTGTTTTCTAAATTATTTAAAAATAATTTTGTAAAAGTAATTATAAGTAAAAGAAGTAGATATATACAAATGATACTTAATCAATATTTTTTTATATTTTTATTATTTTTTTTTTTAGTAAAAAGACCGCTAACAGGTCATTAATGACCCTAATATATGGTCCTAGGGTGACATTAGAATATAAAATATGAACATTTTGAATATGATATAATAACATATAAATACACTTATTACTATAAATTAATGATAATAAATAAATGATAAAATATTTTGAAAATAATATTCAGAATATAGGTCGATCACACTCAAAAGACCATACCTTAGCTTTGTCCGGAAAGAAGAAAGCGGGGTAAAGTTGCCTGGCAAGCCCGTCTTACAAACCTCAACATGATATTCCAAATAAATAGATATTTTTTAGTTTAAAAAAGATTACTTACTTACTAGAAAAACTTATTTTGTTCATCTTTTGCATCGTAACAACACACATATTTTTTGCGCACATTATTTTGAATGCGGTCTTGCTAAACCTGTTGTGCCGATTCATACGCCCGGGATTTCCCAGTACCGGTCTACAATACAAAATTAGCATTTTGATTTTTTTTCAAAAAGGCTGACAATGTACTTCATATTTTACCATATTTTTAATTTATTATGTTTGAATATTTTCCCTTTTTTTATATATATTTATTAGAGGCACTAACCGGATAATGGGTACATGATACTCTAATAATAAAACATTATAAATGATGACTAGGACCATTATACCAATTACAAGTATCTTCAGCACGCTTGACAACATGTATTTTTACATTTATGTATATTTTACATGTACATTTATGGGTAATATATATTTAGTGTTTGAATGTAGAGTGATCATATAAGAATATGTAAATAAATATTTGATTTATTAACATATATTTATTTTTATTTATATCATGTCTTAAATCTTATTTTAATTTATTGTTACGCGTATTTTAAGAATCTGTCAAAGGAAGCAAGACTAGCGGTACATAATGGCGTTCTAGTGCCAACCCTGATGTATGGAAGTGAAGCCTGGAATTGGCAAAAGAGGAATGAAAGTAGACTGAATGCGGTATAAATGCGGTCACTAAGACGCTTACGTGGAAAATCTTTGGTCGATAGAGTGAGGAATGAACAAATTAGACATGAATGCAATGCTGGCTGTAGTGTGGTAGATAGAATAAAGAAAGGAGTGCTGAAATGGTTTGGTCATGTGGAACGTATGAACGAGGAAAGGATGGTTAAGAAAATATATGAAGTGAGTTTTGAAGGGAACAGGAATAGAGGGCGTCCGCGAAAGGCCTGGCACGATCAGATACTACAAGTATTTGAGGATGGCCCTGTTAAAAGCCGCAACAATCATAGAACTTGTATGAGAAGATGTATGAATGTTTCCGAAGCAAAAGTGCTGTGCCAGGATAGAAGAGTGTGGCATTCAATCCTCTCTTCCTACCCCTGCGGAGAAATGGAATGATGGTTAGTTAGTTAGTTAATTAGTTAGTATTTTAACAAAGTTTTGATTTATTTTACCCAGTTTTCAACATTTTTTTTTTTACCGTGATTCAATTTATTTTTATGTTTACCATGTTTTAATATATTTACCGCATAATATTGCACATTTTTTCATCATATCGTTATTTATTCCCAAGTACATTTCGGGTTCAGTGTATTACGTATTATTATGGGACCATACAAGTGGATAGATTGTTGGTAGGTACCAACATAATTTTAAAATGACATTATTTTATTTGTTTTTTTACATATTTTTAATATTACCTCAAATACGCTCTTACTGTTATTCTCAAAAGAAAAAAATATGTACAGTACTAACCACAACCCGTCAAAAATGACGTTATTTTACTATATGCGAGTTAAAGCTGTAAGAACCGCGCCATCTGACGTAGCGTAGCGTGGCGTCAGGCTTACGTTAGTGTCGGACATTGTTACGTAGAAAATTATATTTTATTTTTTTATGCCTCGTCATTATTTTTCCATTTGGTAGCGTTCGTGGCGGACGTTGCTGCCATTGCTGTATTGTGATAGTGTTTAAATATATAATAAGAGATAAAATTCACAAGAGAAATGTAGGAGAAAAATGATAACAAACTTGTATCTCATCTAACATGTTTCACATAGACAAATAATTTGAGATAAAGGTAAAAAAACAAATTGAAATAATAAATTATTAATACACTGATAAGAAAAAATGTAATATTGCATCATAGAATATTGTTTATTTTATTTTAAATATTAGTAACGAGACAAAATATATGGACGTCAATGTTAGGGAACAAATAATTGTGAGCTTAGCAATAGCTTGATCAGAAAACACAAATTAGTGGGATTGAAAAATCGTTCATTCCATGCATGTTGCAAATATACACACATCCTTAAAGTTTTTTCATTTTTATATTTGGCATTTTGATTCTGGATTTAATGAGATTTGAATGTCTTATGTTGTGAATTGGATAGGAAGATAAAATATATCTACCGGTGTTGCGCACAAGAGTCAAATAGATTTTTAGGGGATTAATTCGAAAGATGGATAATTTAGTTGGTTAAAAGTGTAAAATAAATATATCTATTTTTTACTCGATTTATTTTAATAAATCGTAGCGTCTGCTTGCTTGCTTGTCTGTCGAAAAAACTTTGAATTTTAACCCTTTTCCCGTGATCAAATCGAGCTGAAACTTTGCAGACAGACTCGTGGCAACAATAAAAATGATAAAATAAATTTTTTATATATTCAAGAACACATTCATATTTGTGAAGTTGTAATTTTTCAGAACAAAGTTCTGTGAAATTTTTAAATCAAATTAATTAATCAATTAGAAAGACATACAGAAAAATCTTATTCATGAAAAATATTAGGTAACCCAGGTCACCTCCTTTCCAAGGCCGGTGCTCTGACCATTAAGCTATAGCAACCCACTACGTTTCCGTGAATATATATCGACCTTATATGTAGTTCTTATTTTTATTGACTAATTATAAGGTCGATATATTCACGGAAACATAGAGGGTTGCTATAGCTTAGTGGTCAGAGCACTGGCCCCAGAAAGGAGGTGACCTGGGTTCGAATCCCAGTAGTAACCTAATATTTTTTCTTGAATTCGATTTTTCTGTATGTCTTTCAAATTGATTACTTGATTTCATTTAATAAATTTTCGTTTCAAAAAAATTAATAATTATAGTATAATTTTGGATTTTTTGAAATTGCGTTAGTTTTTTTTACACTCAAAATATTCATTAAAATATTTATTCATTAAGTGTACAGTGCTGCCGGTTTAGTGTTATTTTGTATTAGCAATTTTAGAGAAAGATTTTTTATTAGATTAGTGAAAATAATAACAGGCTTTTTGTGCTCTAAAATTATCTGAAAATATACACCTGACTTGAGGTCCAGAACTGACAAATTAAGGGTACTCCCTGAGGCGGCCACTCCCGGAATGAATAAATAAATAAGTATTTGTTTGCTGGCGTGATTAAACAGGTGAGTGTGTTTCTCGAGATAGTTGTAAATTTTTGAATGTTGATAATGAAGAGACTGAGTATATCAAAAAAAATATGGAATTATTTTGTGTATTGCATTTGTGTTAATATTGAGTCATTAATTTAATAAATAAAAAAGTTTTTTTTAATACTTTTTTATTTATCAAAATTATGATTAACAATTTTCTTATAATCTAAAACGTACAATCCATAATTTTTTTATGATGCTCTATCTGGTAAACTTGCAAAACTCCTCTTCTTAAATTCACCTGCTGTAACGAAAAATACACATCCACTACTACACTACATACACGTCCAAATGATTTGAAAGACTGAGGAATCAATGATAATCAATTAGGATAACGTCTGGCAAATGCTTAGTTACGCACGCAATCCAAGGTCACTCACCCGTGACCGCGTTATCTCTCTAGAGAATTCTACAACATTCCATTTCATAGTAAAAAACTACATAGAATCGTCTAGAACATCTCACGAGATTCTCATTACCTCTAGAATAAACCGTTCGAGGGAATTGAGCTATAAAAGGAATCTTCCATTGCAACTTCCGTAGCGTAAAACAGTTGATCAGTGATTTGTGATATTACAACACGCGATATTAATAACCACAAACACGGTGCGACCACCAGTGAAACCAGCGCAAGTGAATGAAAGAATAAACCGGGCTGAAGCGAACATTGAACGGAGTTTACCAGAGGTGATCTAAGCAATAGACAGCGTTAATCAGTGCGAATTAGGGAACAGTTCAATAATACGTGTGTGACTAGAAAATTACGAACGGGACTACAATTTAACTCTTGTCCAGGACTTTCTTTGGTAATTAATTATACCAAAATTTTTCTCTGTATTTCCATTTGCCTCCCAAAGCCACGTCTCTTGACAATATGCTGAAGATGTGCTCGATAGACCTATTTTGTTTTGGTTTAAAAGTGCACTAAGCCTTTCATATTCCACAAAACAATTAACGACACCTTACTATGGTGAAGACAATCTTTAGCCTGGGGGCCGGTGTTTTTTCTCTAACCACTGTCTTAGGCGCTTGAGTTGAGACAATTGTAGTGTATACTTTTATCGTTATTCGGTCCAAAAATGGTTCATTCTTTCATTCGAAACTTTTGTAAGGAACGCACTGACCCAATTCGCTGACTTTTCCGATGACGCAGGAGTTGAATCGTTGAAGGACTATATCCAAGATTCTAGCTTCGTCTCTGTGATAAGTCTATGTTTAATCGTTATTAAGAATATTTTAAGTTGAACAGAAAATAGTGTTCTGTAAGCTTTATGTGTGAGTTGTTGAATTTTACTTTATACAACAATACCTTGCGGCACCTTTTCCAATCACTCACGGCACACCGATTGGGAACCACTGTTAATATCATTATTGATTGACTGATAACACAACGCTTTATAAAATTTTAATATACAATACTTGCTAATATACTATGACGTTGAGAATTAATATTTATAAGAATTACATAACTTTATAGGAGATACCTTGGCAGAGAAATGTTCAGCTCTCATGACCTCCCCAGAGATTGCAGGCTTATCCAACAGGCCTCAGTTGGATAAGGCTGCAGTTGTGGCAGGCTGCCTGAGAGACATCGTATGGAGAAATAAAGATATGAGAACAGATAGTACGCATTTATAAGACCTGTACGCGACCAATCCTCACATATGGTGTTGAAGCGACGGCGGACACTATCAGGACAAAGAGCATGCTAAGAATCCGGGAGGTCTGCGAGGTCCAAGATGTGGTCAGATGGAGGCGACAGCTTCGACGATACTAGTACCAACTTCAATCCCGTTTTCTTTTGGTTCTATACGAGTTGTTCGTGGGAGATACTGTCGAATTTTCGATATTTCCTCGAATCGATGAAGATACCTATGCAATTAATTGATTTGTTCAATTTACTTTGTATGATGGTGGATGTTTTGTGATTGCGTCTTGTGTGCATATTCCCCCAGTGGATAAGAATGGATTCTCATTTATTGTAGATTTGTCGTTTTCGATTAGTTTAGTCTCTTTTTGACTGGTTAATTAAGATTTTCGATATATTATATGGATAGTATACCTATTACCTAATTCTCATTGTTTATTAAATTAGATTACACTACCTATATGATTGTAAGTGATTATCCCTCACCACACACAAGAATCTTAATTCTTTTTGGTGAGGTATAACATATAAAAAAAAATGAATTATTAATATTTAGCTATCATTGTATAATAACAAAATATTTTATGTGTTATCAATTAAATAAATTTTATATATATATATATATAGCTCTGCATGGCATACCAAATGGATCGCATCCACCAGGGAGACCACGTACCATAAATAGCGATGGAGAGATACCTGGAATTCAGCATCAAAAGAGGAAACTCTATCACAAATAGACTCTTGATTTCAAATAAAGTTGAAGAAGAAGAAGGAATTACAAAATAATTACAGTGTCTCATGTGTCGTCATGGTACACTAGTAGTAAGTTTCCGGCTTTATCCGAATTCACATCAAAGTGGTCCTAAAGAATAACATTGTACAATAAATAAGCCATCCCAATCTGAGTGAGGGTTTTTGTGGTTAAGATTGTTCTAACATTGTTTTATTTTCATATAAAATATTCATTTTCAACATACTCAGCGAACTATTTTCCTATATATATTATATATTATATAATAGAAGAATTGTGGAATAACAATTGTGGCCTCTTCAATTGTAGCCGAAAACAATTGTGATTGTACAATTATGGAATAACAATTGTGGCTTCTATCAATTGTAGCCGAAAACAATTGTGAGTGAACAATTATGGAATAACAATTGTGGCTTCTATCAATTGTAGCCGAAAACAATTGTGAGTGAACAATTATGGAATAACAATTTAAACCGCAATAGCGAAGAACAAATGTGGGCAAACAATTACGTTGTTGATGTCAATATTGTTCTATACTGTTACAAAACCATATTTTTAGTGTTACATTTTCTTTAGGTACGATTAATCAATTTGTACGTTCTTTAAAAGCAGGCATTGTATAATATCTGTATGGATTAAATGAATGAATACTGTAACCTTCGTTTTTGTAAAATCTGAATTGTGTGCGAACAATATTCCGGAAGTAGGGCATTGTATCAATATTTTCTTTAGAGTGCAATACAATAGAGTACCTACAAATTAATAAAAATTGGAACGACTGGTATTCAATATACAATATGGTTACCTATTTATATAAAAAAAAGAGGTGTGTTGACTAGGTGAAGTGCTTATGTTTAGAAGTTTTAGATAGTTCAAAAAATGTAGGATTGTACAGCGTAAGATGTACATTTACATAAATAATTGCATACATAAATATCTTCTTCAAAAAGAGCAAGATGATTTTGTGGCGACCTTATTAATGTAATTAATAAAAATGTACTTTGTTTTCATCATTTATATATTGAGTATAAATATACTAACAAATTAAAAATCACCAATCGATTTTTAATTTGTTAGTCTCTCAGGATACAATGTACATTGTATCTTCACAAAGGCACCGTTGGCCCTGAAACATGTTGATATATATAAGTAGTGAAAACAAAGTACATTTTTATTAATTATATACATAAATATCTGTTTAGTATAAAGTTCAAATGCCGTAAATAAAGTCTTCAAAATTTTATAACACATTGCACAACAAAGTTAAGTGAGAGAATTTAGCTCAAGTTTCTTCCAGTTCTTCACGAAATTTTGTTTATTTGTATCTTATTTTCTTATAATTTAAATAAGTAAAAAGTTTCAAAGTTCAAACAAACAGGAGTTTGATGTGAGAACTTTTTAAAGCGTTGATTTTTTCATCGCTAATAAAAATTCCTGGCTTACATACAGCGACCTGCAAAATTGAAAGACGTTCATAACGTTTCGAATAATTAAAAATAATTTTTTAATCACATTTTTATTAATAAATATTTTTGGTTAATGCAAATCACAAGGGTAACCGTATTAAAACACAAGAATATGCAACTAAATTATGAATAAATTAAAAGTTATCAGACATTGAATAAAACATATTAGTTTCAATTCAATTCAATTCAATTTATTTATTGATTATATGTATATTACAAACAAAATGTTTAAGGCAATACATATTAGGAAGTATATATCAAAATAAAATAATAAATTAAAAATAACATAAAATCTGGTCAAAGGTATAGGAGAATCCCGCTTCGGAAAACCCCCTCAGACACATGGAATATATCAATAGCCAAAGCGATTTTGTTCAGCAAAGCTGTGGCTCTTCCAACAGGCATATCCATCGGCAGGTTGGTCCTGTATATTGGAATGTGAAACAATCTATGCTGACGATGTCTAATGTAATTATCAGGAACATACAAACCAATGCTCTGCATAATTTCAGGATTATCGATCATACCGCGCAACAATCGATAAATATATATACAGTGAATATATCGCAGCCATTTGGTTAAATTAGCCAGGTAGTTGAACGCCTAGGCCATTCATTAAATGCCGGTATCCAATTAAATGGCTGAAGGACAACTAGCCAAGTCATTGAGCGCAACGTTTAACCAGATGGCTGCGACAGATATTATATGGTGATATAAATACAAATAATACAATCAATATTTTTTTTAATGTATTAAATGTTTTAAATGAAAAAAAAAACAGGTTAAAAAAACCTTTTTTGAATTTAATAGATATTTTTAATACTAAATATGAAAAGTATCATCATATGGTGAGGCAGATTCTAGAAACTCCCTAAGCATGTGAATTATATACATTGCAAACCCTTTTATGTTTACGATAAAGTTATGTTAAGTACAATCACGTAAATGAAACTGTAAAATTGTTTGATCTGTCATTAATATCAAATTGATTTGTCTATAACTATGTCTGTGTCATCCTTTAATTTTGGGAGACATTTAACTATTTTTTTCTGTATTTTGTCCTACTAAGCAATTATGTCTCTCTGTTGGATGACCGAAAAGAATAAAAAAATAATAATCTTTGGCTTTAAATAATACCAAAAAAAATTATACGCCTTTTTTTGACAGCAAATGAATTACGCTCACGAGAAACAACCCAGACTATTTTAGTTAAAACTCGCGTTTGCACTTGTTGTCGCTATGAATTAAACTCGGAAATCATTAAATGTCCTATGCCTAGTGATATTTAAGACATTGTGTTGCCAATTCACGAAGAAATAATTAACTTTTATGATGTAAGACATGTAAGACAAGTACGAATAAACACACATAATTTCAGAAAATGATTGAAATGTTAACAAAAAAAGACATATAGAGAAGAGCTTTTATTCCTACAATCACATATACACGACTTACACAGATGTTAAAATACTATCACTGAAATTATAAAAACATCTTTAAATCTCACCCTAGGATACCGAAGAAAAGTCAGTAGGAATCCAATCGTATTTCTAGAGTGCTGTTTGATATTTCGTCGTGTAAATTTCTTTTTCTTTCCCAGTGCCTTGTCGGGTCCCCCCGACGTCGGCGATCATCTGGGAGAAAGTTTCTCTGTCCAGGGCAGTGCGGAACAGCTCTTCCACGCTTCTTATCCCGATCCACTCTCGGATATTTCGAAGCCAGGAATGCCGCCTCCTTCCGACCTCTCTACGACCCTCAATCTTCCCCTTCATGACGAGCTGAAGGATGGAGTACTTTTGCCTCTCATTATATGACCAAAGTATGAAATTTTACGGAGCTTTACTGTGTTTAGTGTTGAATAACTGTCTGTTTATATTTGCTCTACGTAAAACTTCAATATTACTTGTCATGTCAGTCCAAGATATCCTTAACATTTTACGATGTATCCACATTTCGAACGCCTCTAGGCGATTTAGAGTATTCACCTTCAGCGTCCATGCTTCAACACCGTAAAGTAGAACTGACCATACATATCATTTGATCAACCTCTGTCTAAGCTTCTAGTCGTCATTACAGAGTAGACTTTTCATCTTATTAAAAGATGTGTAAATTTAAAGAAATTAATTAACACCCCCTTCCAAGGGCAGAGCTTCATTGGTGATCAGCGAACGCAAAAAATGATTATTAAAAACCCATACATAACAGCAACAAAACAATAGGAAAATCCTCTGAAAAAAAACATTACAGACAAAACTCTTCTATAATTCAAAGAAAAATCCACTGGATGATAAAGCAACATATATATTGGATTCTTCGATGTCTTTAACGTTCATTTTATCTGATTCAACTACAACTGAAGTCACTGTTACCTCCGAAACTGCAACTGGTCTGCCGCTACGATCCATTTTTCCTATCAGACAGCATCAGCAGTTCTGCATGACATCAAGTCTGATATTCCAAATTTTGATAAGAACAAGATTCAGTGCAAGGAAGAAGAAGCAAGAGAACAAGAAAAAGAGCAAGGTAGAGGAAGAAGCGAGAATATAATGTCACAAAATAGAGATTCGCAAGTTTCACTAAAATGAGGGTAAATAAAAATATTATAAAATTTTCTAATTCAGTTTTCGTTCATGTTTCTGGAGGACCCACTAAATAAATAAATATTTTTAAGCAAATAAAAATTAACTTAAAAATATAAACAAATCAATTAAAAGAATTCATTAAATAGTTGTTATTTTTGTTTTTATTAATCAATTAGAAAAGACATAGAAAAATCAAATTAACGAAAAAATATTTTAAGCGCTACCGGGATGCGGATCAACGGACCTCCATTCTATCCGGGGATGGCGCGTTATCCAATTTCGCCACGGCAGTCTGATAAGTTAACGTAATTTTTTCGAAATTGGATAACGTGCCATCCACGGATAGAATGGAAGTTTGTTGATTCTAAACCCGGAAGCAGTTAAAAAAAATCGTTAACTTTTTTAATCTGTATGTTTTTTCTAATTGATTAATAAAAATTCACAGAACTTGCAACTTCATAATAATAAAGTCTTTTCTTTATTTATGTTTCTAGAGATTTCAAAATCTGTTAAATAAAAATAAACGGATACATACATATTAAATATAAGTGACAAAATTTTGGACAGCTGCTCTCTGAAAAAAACTGAACTCAACTTTTCAAATATATCACGCTTAAAACTTTCTTACGACCATACAAGAGGACCCCATTTTTTACACGCATTATATTTTCCAGGAATTCTTGCAAAACTCAATATAAAAGAAATATTATATTTAATTAATGCCATTAAAAGAATGTATTTAATATTATTGAATGGTATGGTAGTTACTTTGTGGTGCAATATGATTATTTTAATTTACACTAAATTAAACTTTGTAATACACCCTCATTCAGCTTTATTTTGTAATAAATATAATTCAATGTGAATTTATTAAAATTAAATAGATATATTATATATATATATATATTTATATTTACAAGCATCTCGTAGAAGTCAAATCTGTATTTAAAAAGTTGCAATTCATAATTTTTCACGATGTTACTCATTTTCTCAACCCCCGAATATTGAACTTTAAATGTTGAATAATTATCATTACATAATATTCTAAGATTTCAACATCATCATCATCTTTATAAAATAAGGAATGAAATTTTAATGACCAAACCAATGATCAAAAGACACAACATAAGGGTTGTTATTTTAAGCCTCACTACTATCCGCCTCCGTTACCCCACGGGTAAGGGCAATAGAGATGGATCGTTCACGATTCAATGAACTGTTTTTTTCACTGTGAAACAGTACTTTAGTGAAGTGTATCATTCGTTCGTACTTTAGTGAACTGTATCATTCGTTCGCCCGTCCCCCTATGGCAGTGATAATTTTTGTCGGACTAACGACGAATCCTCCCAAGCAGCGAAAATTTTTTGATGAAATTATGAAATGTCTTGATACCTACACCCCCCCACCCCCCTTTCACTACACTTTTTTTTTTTTAATATATTTTTTTTTATTTTTATTTTTTTTTTACATCTCAGACCCACAAAACATCACATTGATATTTGTCTGTAGGTGCATCAATACATATATATAAATAAATTGTATTTAACAGAAATACATTCATATTAATTAATTACAATAGATCTTATAAACTCAAATACAAATCAACAACACAACAATAACAATACAACAATACAACAAATACAAAAAAAAATACAAATATTACCAAAATCAAAATAAGTCTCTTTTATTTAATAACATATTCATTAATTCTGTATTTTGCCCTTTTTTATTAATATCCATTTTGACACGACATGGGATTTTATTTAATATTTTTGGTATGACATATTTTAATGTTCTTTGTCCATATTTATTTATGACCTTCGGTATTCTTAGTCCTTCGTTAACCGTAAATCTGGTACTATTTTTATGAATCAATCTATGCTTATATGTCCCATCTTCATGATATCGTGTAATTAGTTTGTACCACAAGATAGCATTAATTGGCATAGAGCCTTGTTTCTTGAAGAGTTCCTGTATATCTTTAGTAGCACATTCTTTATTTATTAATTTTATAGCCGAATTTTGACAGCAAAAATATAAGAAATCAGTTTGTTCACTTAGTACTCTTATTCTCCCGTCCAGAATATTTTTGATTGTCAATTCAAATGAACGATTGAACGATTCAAAGTGAGTAGTTCACTTGACTAAGGACACTGAAAAAGTACTTTTGGATACGAAGTACATTTTAATCAACACCGAAACTTTTGTATTCGATACTTTGCAATCGATACTTTTACTCAATGGATACTTTTTATGGTATGTATCGATTGCTTTTTTCCCATCTTTCAAATAAACTAAGTCGTCCAAAAGAACTAGTACCAAAAACTGTAAATTTGTGAGGTGATGCAAAGAATATAACGGTAACAGGTTTGAAAAAGTTGAAGATGGTCACCTGGTAGCAATGTCTTACCTACTTGACTCCAGATTTTAAAAATACATTTGTAATACATCAGGGCTTGTGCATGGTCAAGATTACAAGTCGTATCAGTTTTTAGTTTAATCTCCCAAATCTACAGTTTTTTTTACATTTTTATTATACGAATATTCAATGATAATCAAAATCGATTTACCTGTTTTACATAAATTACTTGAAATTGTATTTTTAAATTTTGAATAAATGCACGGCAGATGCAAGAGAACACCTATGAACGACAAAATCGTCATCCCTATTTGTAACTCTTTTATCGAAACAAACAAAAACTGTAGATTTTGAGTTATTTTTACGTTTACAGTTTTTCATACACAGTTTTGGCAACACTGGCAGACGGTAACACCGTTTAAAAGGAGTCTGGCTGCTTCCTCGAGGCTCGCTTCCAGCAGGCGCACAAATCAATGCACAGCCTACCGCGGGCGAGGCCTTTCCTTGAATTATTTTACGTGATGAGTGTTCTACTACAGTGTGCGCGATGGCCCGGGAGGAGAGCCGCGCAGGGCTCCTCACCGTGTAGTTTGACGTCACAATGTTCGTGTAAGTGTGACGTCACAGTCTTCGTGTAAGTGTGACGTCACAGTCTTCGTGTAAGTGTGACGTCACAGTCTTCGTGTAAGTGTGACGTCACAGCGGCTCAAGTAGCGCGCTCCGCCGCGGTGGGTGATGATGCGGCAAATAAATTCGAATAGCTTGTTGGTCTTGTGGTTAGGACACTGGCCTCGTGATCCAAAGGTTGCGGGTTCGAACCTCACTCCAGACTAGCAAGTTAGTCTTATTTTCATAGCATAAGCGTTTAGCTTAGTTTGAAAATAGTAAGAATATTGATGTGACACGTATTCCGTGTTCACATCTCTATTTTTAAAAAAAAAAGAAAAAAAAAATTTTTTTCGATTCAGTCTACGATACTCTGAGTACTTTACATTAGTGATGTAACGAATATTCGCATTCGCATTCGCGAATATTCGCATACTTTTGCATTTTCGCATTCGCATTCTCAAAGTTCGAGCGAATTTTTTGCGAATATGAACATCAGAAAAAACCATAATATTAGATTAATAAAAAATCCATTCATTTCTTATTTTTTTATTATTAGAAAAAGTAGCTTTACCTCGTAATCACATTATCAGTCTTCACTTTACTTTATCATTTGGTATTATTTATTTACCATCTACTTCTACATTGGGTAATAAAGCTTAAGATTCCAGATCACTACTAAATAACAATTAACTTCTCATTACAACTTTGAAAACAAAAAATAAAATAATGCAATGTAAACAAATAAAAACAAACTAGCAGGAAAGCAATCGGCTTCGCCGATTGCTTACTGCTAGGCCCTGCGGGCGGCTATTGTGGCCGCTTCGCGGCCAATGACGGTCGCTCCGCGGCCAGCCATGGCCGCTGCGTGGCCAATTGTGTTTGCTGTGCAGCAAACACAATTGTTTACCTATGCCTACGTCAGCCGCTTCGCGGCCAATTGTATCTGGAAAATTTCCATTTTTGCTATTGTGGCCGCTTCGCGGCCAATGACGGTCGTCCCGCGGCCAATTGTGTTTGCTCTGCAACAAACACAATTGATTTCCTTACTGTTACAAAGTTAATACAATTTGATAATTGGCCGTATTTTGAAGTAAGCAATATTTCTTTTTTTGTTTCTTGACAGTTACTGTATAATATTGTGATGCTGTCAACTCTGAGTTTTTAAGTTTGGCTGGTTTAAAAATAATGAATTCATCAACATTGAGGAGAAAAAAATCAGGTTTTAGTGTCTATGGTAGCTGTCAGTGACAGACAAAATTTCAGTGAAAAAATCAGGTTTTACTGTCTATGGTAGCTGTCAGTGACATACAAAAAATGAAACAGCTGTCAAATTCTTCTTTGTATTTATTTTTATCGATAAAATTACAGCGTCTTATTTATTAATAAATTACATAGCATTTTAGTTTAATGATTATTGATAAATGAATGTATTTTAAAAATATATCATTTTGTAGTCCATTTCACGACCATCATCTTTAATACTATCCACATAATAAAATGTAAAGATTGGACCTTCTAAACGCCCGAGTACATCTTCGTTAACCAATCGAGCATGTTCATTCTTTGGACACAGTATCGCTCGTTTACTCATTAGGGGAACATCCGCTATAGAATGTACTTCATTATATATGCTTTGAACAACATTTTGACTTACACTTTCATTTGGAATAAGCACTGATGACGCATACTTTCCTTCCACAGGAGGCAGCTTTCCATCGCCTAAATCTAAAAGCCACTGTGTAAATGAATTTTCACCTTCTAAAGCGGGGACATTAGTTTTCAAATTGAAAATAGTAAAATTTTTCCAATGTTGGCTGTTTTTAATAGATTTCACTACTAACTGACCGCGAGAAGCCCTTCGAGAAACTGGTAGAATTTGTCTAGTCGCCGCCCAAAATGATTACTTTATTGCCAAAAATATCATTATTACCCATTATATCGCGCAGAGTACGTTCAATTATATCTAAAGCTATAACTGGCGCCATCGGCGCTTCATCCCAGATGATACATCAGCTGCACTTATAATTGCACGGTTCTTGGATGTCACTCTGCATGTTGTGTTATTCTATAAATCAAGAAGTAAATTAAAAGCCATGTGACATGTACGTCCACCCGGTAATAAAATTGCTGATATTCCTGTCCAAGCAACAGATAAAACTTTCTTAGATCTTCCTCTTCAAGTATGTATAATAGTCTTATAAAGGAACGTTTTACCTGTGCCACCAGGACCGTCAATAAAGAAACATTTTTTTGTTTCAGATACATCTGAAATTTTTTACTTAATATACTGTCGAAAGCACAATGTTCTCGATTGAGTTTTCCAGCCATCTCTGACCCTAAAGAACTTTCTAATGCTAAATTAATATCAACCACTTCATTATAAGTATTGCTGTAATCTGGTCCCGGCAAACCCTGTGATGTGCATGAAGAATTTTCATTTATTAATGCCTTTTGAATATACAAAAGGGAACAATTTTGTGCAATTTCTGCAGTAGCACTTTGACGACTAAAGTCTTCTGACATCAAATCTTTGAAATCGTTCCACAGCTGCAACGGATGTGGTGGGAGGCAATGAATCATTAATAAGACAAATAGGTCACGAAGAGCTTTGGGCATCATATACGTTGAAGCTTCAGCCATGCAACACTGCCATTCTCCAATATCATCGATGAGTCCTAATTCTCGTACTGCATCACGAAATGTAGGAAGTAAGACAACCATTAATAGTCCGCAAAGATTCAAAGGACGTAGCCCCAGTCACTTGTAAAAGAATAAGTCTTAAATGGTATAATTCTATATTTCTAGGAGAAACGGGGGACATGCGACCAATAATCTTGTCCCCGCCACATTGCCTCTTCTTCCACTGCTTATTGCTAGAAAAAACATAGAAATTAGTTAAATCCTGATACTTAATATTACATGCCTCATTATCTTGTTGGTTAAGTTTAAACCATGCAGTTAATGTTGTATTATTTAAGGCTGTAGAGTCCAACCAAATTCACCTGATGGAAATAACAATGGAAAAACCATCGGATCTAAATGTTTTGATAACATATTAATACGCTGGAGACCTCCTACATTCTTAGGGTGAACAGCAAAATCTACGTTTGGCGGTAACCTACCTTCGTAATCTGCTACATACACAATGGCGACTTCATTATTATTAGATGGAGCATTATACCTTCTTTGGTCATCTAACGAAGAACGCGTAAAGAGTAGTTGAATATTCCGCATCTGGCCCCCGTGCTCTGCAACTATAGATTCTTCTTCCTCAACCGCTTCTTTCAACCTTTTGTATTGGAGAGCATATGGACTTACACGACGGATGACATTATCAATAGTTTCCATTATATTTTGTTGACATCTAAGGTTAGACGGATGGCTCATACGTACCCTGACTGCTTCATCCGCATCGTAAACATATAGTTGCGCATATGCCGGCACCTCTCCATCACTCTGCAAACTTCTAGACGTTCTATGATATACTTCACCTGAAATTTTTAAACAATACGGGCCTACACCTGGTATGTCACTTATTTGCACTCCGAAAGATGCAAATGCATTAGCACAGTTGTACTGCACATTTAAAATAAGATTTCGCATTTCTTCCTTCAGCATACACTCTTTGCCTAGCTTTTTTACGTTCCCGCTGGTCAGCATTCCTTCTTTCACATTCCTCTTCTGTTATGTTTGACAGTCTACGTCTGGCATTTCTTCTTTCATATTGTGAACTCGAATCGCATTATCAAATTGCCGCTTTGTGATGTTGAGTATTCCATCGGAATTCTGAAAAATAATAATATTTATGTATAATACGGAGAAAATGACACGTAAAATGACATTCGCGCCACGCGCTGTGAGTCTTTTGAGGTTATATGAGAGACGTTATGACGTTAATCTAAGGTTAAGTTCACTTTGCAGTTTAAATAAAATATAAAGCGTAATAAATGTTTAATAAATAAATGTTTTGAACGTTTATTGAAGCAAGATTAATGCAAAAACAATAAAAAGAAAAGCGTAAACGTATACTTACTGTCAATGTCATAAAGCGTCATTCTGTGGTATGACCAGCACAAAAATTCGTTGACTGCAATTACGTTGGCTGTTTTAAATACACGGATTCCACGAAAATATTTTAAAAAATCTATAAATTGCGATATTTTAATTTTCGATAATTTGGATTTGGATGTTTTTTGATATCAGTTTGTTCGTATTCCTATATTTTTCAATCTTTTTAATGTACTCTAAAATGTTTTTTTTTAAACTGGCAACAGAAATTATCAGTATGCAAAAACGACATTGGTTGGAGTAATTAATATATAGATTCTTTTCTGAAACTTTTATCAGTCTGTACATAAGTTTTTAATGTTAGGTAATCATCTTCTTGAACGAAACTAAAAACAAAAATCAAAACAAAAACTGTTTCTCAATTACAAACTATAAATAATTTATTATTTAAGAAAATACTTTAAACAAACAAAAAAAAAAATTCTTTATGTTTCTATTAGATCAACTCAGAAATTCTCGGAACAAGATGCAAATGCCTCGCGCGAAATCGAGCCGCTAAGCCATACATAATTGGCGCCAAATTAAAAAAACTCAATATTCGTATTCGCATTGCGAATGTCGGTAGCGGATATTCGCATTCGCATTCGCGAATGCTCAAAAACTGACATTCGTTACATCACTACTTTACATGCAGCTAGATCGCCTAATCTACTTCTACAAGTGCGTCAGTTCTATAACTTTGACACTTTTGCAAAACTACTTATTGTAATAAACTTCGTATGTTTTATAATTTAACATGAATTCGAAAGGGTAAAAAAAAATATGAAAAAACCCACTAAACGTTTTACAAGATATTTAAAAATTTCAAATTAATTAGGCGCGACACTTTATGTGCAGTGCCTCCTTATTATAATATTAAAATTAACTTTAGTAAAATACACAACTACAACTTAAATAATATTTATTTATATACAGATCATAATTTGGGTTAAGCATAATGCTTCGAGTAGGTAAGCCTAAGAGATAGAATTAGAAATGACGAAATTAGGCGCAGAACTAGAGTAGTGGATATAATGGATCGTGTAACGGAACTAAAATGACAATGGGCAGGACACGTTGCGAGGCAGGATGCTACAAGTTGGCCTCCCAGAGTTCTGAAATGGAGACCTTGGGAGAATAAAAGAGGCATCGGAAGACCTCAAAAGAGATGAGCCGATGATATTGCCGCTGTGGGGGGAAAGAAATGGCTACAATTAGCAAACAACAAGGAAGTATGGAAAGAGAAGGAAGAGGCCTGATAAAGGCTGACGAAGAAGAAGAAGAAGAAGAATTTGGGTATACGAGTCTTACTTTGTAGTACTTTGTCTGCCTTGTTGCACTCAGTCCGGAGGATCGAGCGCATTTTGTTGCTTCATGAAGTAGTGACGGGGCAATCTGTACTTGCATCTGAAAGGCAGAAGACTAATATCATGTTCGTAAGAACCGAGATTATGGATGAGAGGATTTTCTTGTAGTGGATAGGTGCATGTTTGTGAAAGTAAGTTTGATTGTGTCCACCTTGTGATGGTGGTGCATTTTTTAATGTTTGTTCTAGGTGAGTTGTTTTGTATATGATTTTAAGTGATTTCTTTTATATGACTTGGAGTTTGTTGTATTTTGTGTCTTGAATATTGCTGAAGGCAGGTGCCGCGTATGTGATGACTATTTAAAACCATCTTGCGCACTTTCGTGGAGCTGGATACAACTAGCGGTGCTGCCATCTCTTAGTGAGACGCAGCCCAAACACCACTGATTAAAAAAACTCCTTGTCGACATTAGCGCGAAATTCGAAAATCATAAATTCAATTGTCCATTTTAATCTGTTCATTCAAAACAATTCAGTTATGTATTAAATTTATTTAAGAAGTGTCCCACGTTTTCTAAAAATAAACACTACTGCTATTAAGGAGTTAATGTTATTATTACGGTCGTTGGACATATTTATGGGGTAACAATACACCTCCGCGGTGATAGGACGATCTCCCGATGACGCTGCATAAGACTTTAGCGAAACGTCAAGATTTAAAAGAGTCGTCTATTTAAGGCACATTTTACATTCGCATTGTTCTAGCCTAATCAAATACCCTAGCAAACAAAAACACACTTTTTCTTTAAATATATTATTTTATAAATTTCATATGTATGTATATGTATATATTTGTAAACGATCATGCATGC
>JADDOH010018734.1:0-25637 GCA_016648135.1 Agrypnia vestita
ATATTTTACTTTAGATAAATGAAATTTTTCGTGGTTAACGAAATTCAACTAAAACCCTCGCCCAATTTTTGTAAAAACTTTTTTCTTTGATTACGCTCCAACTTCTACTCTCTCCGCCGGGCCATCGATCAACGTCACGCGGGCGAATGCAAATAATTTACCAAAACACCAATACAACTTCAACAACCAACTATACCTTGCCACATACAGACCGCTACACAGATCTATTATTTCAGTCGAAATTTATATTTTTTGTAATATGAATATTTTTTAATTGAGATGATCACTAAATTGCATGAGAAACATAAATCGTCTTATCTTTACGTGACTTTAATGAAAATTTTACGATTATTTTACTATTCGAGTTCCGAGAGTATCAAAATCTCTCATCGACAAGTGAAGTATTAAGATGATTGCATTAGAATATAGAAAAAATATTGACATGGATTAGATGATTATTTGATAAAGTACTGATATATGATCTGGAATTTATGGTATATAGGAGGTTATAACGGAAATATTGAGAAAAAAGAGAAAAGTTAGTAAATGATATTTTATTAAACAAATTCATATCCAAGTTCTAATTCATTTTGATTTCTAAATTATCAAAATTGTTCATTTTATTACCTTTACGCACGACGGGATGGACGAAGTTGAATAGTACATGAATGAAAATAATGATTAATATCCACGACGTGGTTCGCGAATATAGAAAAGTTATTACTAGTTAGACAACGACGATGTTTTTTTAGTCTTATGTTGATATTGAGAATCAAATAAATATAAAAATATGTTTATTCAACAGCCATGCTTTCTAATAAGTCAAAAAATATTGTGATTGGAAATGAGTGCATTTGAAATATTCAATATAAATAAAATATAAAAATTACAATATAAAGAATTTTTTTTATTTATTTCGCAGTCTTATTAATTTATTCCAGACAATTTAGCAGAACAATTGAAACATTTTTCTGTCATACAATTTTATAGCGACAAAAATGATAACGAACGATTAGTTGGTGTATGAGGACAATGAGGGTTATACTAAATTTTGGGAATGGTGAAATTGCCAGTCTTCTTTTGATATTTATGGTCTTTTGATGTGATATCTGTACATAGTTGGTTCCATAACCTAGCCGACTGCATTTAAATATAGAAAAAAATTATTTGATTTTATGTTAGTCAAAATATCATAAGCATCATATATATAGGTTAAGTTTTTGACCAATAATTTTCAAATTTCTGTTTCATTTTTAGCATCAGTAACAAACCACCGAGTACATCCAAATGCGAGTAATCTTTTGAATAGCCAACAACAAAGTAAGCAACAGATTTGGCTTCTAAATTATGTCTAAATACATCAGGGACAGAGGTATCAATACAAATAAAAATTTGCTCTGATCATACTAAGGCTTTTTATTTTGTATAGGTCGATTCTAGTTTATTCTAAACCCCAAAAATATATAAATTATAATATATTTCGAAATAATTAAAATAATAATAATAATCATAACACAAAAAATACTAAAAATATTCACTTCCAGTACAAAGAGCGAGTATATGCATATGTCAATAAAATCGAAAGCGTGGGGACTATTAATTATCTTCTTTATTATTTTTTTAAATAAGTGTGTTTTTATTTATTTTTTAATACACCTATTATTATTTCTTACTTATTAGTAGTCGTTACATTAAATCTTGTAATTAACAAGAATATTTTGGAATAATTAAATTCATTATGTAAAAATAACGAATGATTATTGTTTTGTCATCTGCCAAATTTTAAGGCAAACATTGATAAGTGTGTCAAATATTGAGTGAATCAAAATGAAAGCGTGGAAAAATCAAACATAATAATTTCGTTATCTTTCCGTCCGTTTGCCTGTCTGTCCCGTAACTTCGTGTATTGTCCTTAATTCCGTTCGAATTCACGGCTAAAAACGACCGGAGACGGGGCTTGAACCCCGGGCCACCAAACCCGAACCGAGCAATTAACGCATGCTGCTACGGCCGCCTCTTCGTAGATCGCCAAAAATATGCAATAAATGTATACTGGGGCTTAGCAAAGACGCGAACCAATTCATTATTGACGGGTTACAGGTAGTAAAAGTAATAAATTTTAAATAATAGAGTTGATGACAGATTTTCAAATATCATTCTATATTGTAGGTACACGTGTACTATTACCGAAAATAACATTATTTTAGTAATAAACTAATTTATTACGCAAATAATTGCATTTTCATCTACATATTTTTAATTTCGCGCAAAAACGCCCGCAGCTGTCATTTCGTCTACGTGACGTCAAGTATCAGTAAACATTCCATTGTGTCTATGGCAACGGTTCAAAGACACGGTGATGTTTACTGAAGCGTGAGGTCATTCGCTTTGACCGGTGTATCAGTTAAAATGGCGAATTGCACAATTTCATATTTTTATTTTCTATGGACCATTTTTTAGAATCCTTTCAAAATATTTTCTTCTCTAAAATCACTTATTCGTTAATTCTTTAATACTGTCATCATGCCTTTTTTCCTGTAAAACTTTAAAAAACTATTTGAATGAAATTTCACCTGTAATTTTTTTGATTTAATGTCACATAAATTCAATGTTATTGTGTTACATAAGTAATATTAGTATAAAAAATAAATGAAATATGACATTAATTTACTAGGCGATTTCTTAAAATACTGTAATATTACATTAAATTCAGACTTATTTCGTTGTTTTGTTACATTTTTCAAGTTACATTGACTTTTATAAGAAAATAATTCTGTTTCTCCGCCTTCCGTCTCCTAACAGAAGTTGGATATCGTCTTCACTTTAGAAGCTGCGGCGCGAAATAATTCTCGCATCAGTCTCCGCTAGGAATTTTTCTGCCAGGAATTCCGTCTTCCGCCCCGGCTACTTTTTCCACAGATTTTTCCCTGTATGATATATTGCACTTTGCTATATATTTCTCCCCTCCCGTGACATGACTGAATAGTAGGCGTCCACTCAGAATGACGGATTGGTTAATATGGGTGAACTGTCGAATGCCGGTGGGGAACATTGACCATCTATCCCAACATTTCCGACCCGTGATACGTGATGTAACATTAATTTTACTTAGCCCAATTGTAATTATTTCGTTGTCTGTCTATCCGCGTAACATCGTGTAACGTCCGTTACCTTTTCAAAGCAATTCTTTTTTGCGAAAATTCTTTATTTAAATTTTTTTTTTTCAATTTTTTTTTTATTTTTTTTTTTCAATTTTTTTTTTCAAATTTTTTTTATTAAAATTTTTTCGATTTTTATTTCGCATTAAAAAAAAACTTATTCCTTAGAAACCGACATGTTAAAGTTCCGTCATTTTTGATGGGTTACACCTAGTGTAATATAAATTAGTGAAACTAGTGATATAAATATAACAACACATATAATATTTAACATAACTCTCTAAATTGTTCGCACCCAAAAATTATCACCTGGAAATTAAAATCATTCCGTTTTGTCGCTTACTGATCGCATATTTCAACATAACTTTGGCGCTTAGTATCAGCAGAATGTACAGGTGTATTTACTCGTAGTAGCAAAAAGTTCGGAGAATCGTTTTCATTCAATTTTTAATAGAAAAAATATTAACCCTTTAAGCGACATCAAAATATGCATTTTTTTCAATACTTCTCACTTATTTTCTATAAAACGTTGGACTGTCCATCAATGCTGTAACTTTAATGGGATAGTAAAAATTCTTTAGCTTTAATACAAATGAAATAAAATGACAAAAACTCACGAAAAATCTCGAAATTTCACCAAATTGAAAATGATGTATTTATTTCAAAATTGAATGAAGAATTTTTGCTACTTTGTATACATATAGACATTTTTTTATATGTATAATATCTAACGAGTAAAAATTCAAATTTTTCTATCGCCCTGATGAATTTTTACGAAACCACATGTAATTTGACAATAATAGATAGTATGTTGGATAAGTGGTTAAGACACTTACCAGTGACGAAATGGATTCAATCCAAAGCAGCCGGTTAGTCATAGAATATAAAAAATTACAGATATGAACTGAACCCTTATGTAGGCGGGGACATTGGGTCAGAGCGGAAGCATGCCCCCCTCGAATATATTTAGATACATTTATATTGCAGTTAGGATATTTATTCTTGCGTAGTTAAATAAAATAAAAAAGTTATTAAAAGCTTACATTAGTTCATGTCTATATATTTTGTGATTTGTAATCATTTTATTTAGAGCAGTGATAAAAAATAAACAATATTTAATTTTTGTCTTACCCGGATGAATGAAATGATATTTTTCGAAATCCGAAAAAAGAAAAAAGTTGCTTAAATAGCGATTAGTAGCTTATTAGTTTCGTGGCTAAAGCACTTGCCTTGTGTTCCAGTGATCGCAGGTTCGCGCCTTATTCCAGAATAGCAAACTATTTTTTGTAGTACAGGTGTTTAGCTTAATTAAAAAGTATTAAGAATATTAATGTGGCACGTATTCCATGAACGCATCTCTATTTAAAAAGTTACTAAGGTAGTTATAAAACTCGATGGGTAGGTATATAAGAGTTCATTAAAAAAAATATCTTTAAAAATTAAGTACTTCTTTGTTACCAATTGAATGCACAGAATATTTTTAAAATATTCACTAACTCACTTACCATCACGCTGTTTCTCCGCTGGAATATGCAGAGAGAATAGAAGAGTCTTTCCTCCTCCACTTTCATACATCTTCTTCTGAATTTTCTTCGGTGTAGAAGCTTTTAACAATCAGGCCTTTAACACTCTCCTCATATTTTCTTTCTCACTTTTTTATTCTCCGCACTTTTGTACGTAGATTTTCCACAAACGCAATCTTTTCTTCTGACAATAATTATTTATTACTTTAAAAAACTTTTTTTTATTCATCAAAGTCAGTACATATTTATTGTTTTTGTTTTATAACATTAAAAGCCATCCCCATAATCTGGTTTTATAACCTATCGCTTTACGTATTCTGTATGGGAGAAGAATCATAAAACGTGCTTATTCCTATGTATCAAGGGTTCAAAACCATAGTGAACCAGGTAACCTTTTATTCAAGATAAAAAAACTTGTTGTTATTATTATCCCGGAAGTAGATACATTATATCTAAATACGCAAAATGATATTACATAAGTATATTAAGTATTATATAGGATATAAACACTATATCAGTATCAATATATGCAATATTTTAATAAGAAAAGTTGTTAGTATTAAAGTGTTTGCAGATAGGCTCCTGTGATCCTAAGCCCCTTACATGTTTGATTATTAAAAAATTATAAAATTTTATTTTTCTCTACATCATTTGTTTAAAATACGGTATTATGTTATAATATTTATAAAATTACGATGAAATACAAATTTTACAAGTCTTTGTTTATATTTTATAATTTTCTAACAAACTAACCATCACGCCTTTTCCCCTCAGGGTTAGGTAGGGATGAAAGAACGTCATATTCTTCTATCTTGACACACCACTTTTGCTTAGGCTACATTCATTCATCTTCTCATACATGTTTTACGGTTGTTGAGGCTTTGGAAAAGGGCCATCCTCCAATGCTTGTAGTATTTGATTGTACCAGGTCTTTCGGGAATGCCCTCTATTTCTGTAGCCTTCAATACTCGTTTCACATATTTTCTTAAATATCCTTTTCTTTCCTATTATTATAATTTTCGTGTACGGTTATGCGTGAATAAATGTTTTATTAACTCATTTTAGTGATAATATATTGTACATTTTTGTTCAGTGTGCCTTATGGCCAAATTTAATAAATTTAAAATTGAAAAATATGATACCTACCAATTCAAAAAACGATAAATGTAAAAATTGACTTAATACGCCTTGGCTCTGAACTTTTCTTGTGACCCGGGTACCACAAAAGGAACCTCCTTAGTATTCAACTCGCTTACAACTTTAAGTGCCATTGGGTATATCAAAAAGTGTGCCACAATATATTATTGATTCCTCTGCACATACTGGAGGGATACTAACGATATGGAGGAATGATTAATTTAAACTGCGATATTAAAATATTTTTTTTATTGTTTATTTCAGGTATTTGTCAAAACTATTTATGTTTTATTAATCCATATTTTTATAACTAAGTATTTTAGGTTACATGTGAATAATTTTATAAATATATATGGGGTGTCTCATAGCTAGTAGCAGAAACTTTACAGGTGGACTCCTGCCTTAATAATAACGAAAATATTCAAGCAACAATTTTCTAATATCAATAATTATTATAGACATACGCAATATCAAAATGCATTTTTTTTTAAATATTTCTCACATATTTTTTGCAAGATGTTGAAATATCATTAGAGTTACTTATATAAATTATGAAAAATTCATTCATTATTCATATTTTGTAAGCTATGGAGGTACAAAAATCATATTCGTTCCTATTCCTACCTTCTTTCTCCAGTAAAAATTGATCGGTGAAGTTGCGGGAATGCCTTGGTAGTTTCCAGAAATATCCAGAAGCCCATTCCCAACAGTGGCGGGTTTTTATTAGTTACTAGTTACCCGACAAAAATAGCAGTAATCTTACATTTCGGTGCCAAAAAAAAGAAAAAGAATAATAAAAATAAAATAAATGTTTTTATAAAGAAAGTTTCGGACGTTACAGAAAATTACGGACAGACATACAGACAATGAAATTATTATTATTGGGAATAGTTATTTTTTAATATTTTCTCTTTCTCTATATTTTATTCTATTCTTCTGCTTCACATATATAATTTGTATGTAACTTTTGTAATTTTGTGCGTAATTTGTATACTTATAAGGCGGTAACTCTGGAATAAACTTATTATTATTTTATACCGACATGTTTTGTGTAATATTTATTATAATGTTGCCATAAGCGAAACCGTTTACTCCTGGGAGTAACAGATTAACTAAACTGATTAAAAGTTTTTTTCTTGATTTATTCAACTAAAAAACAAGATAACTAAAAGATGTGAATTCCTTAGTCATATTCGAGAACTGCAAATTATTTAACTGATTAGCTGTCAAAAATGACAGTATATAACATGTCGGTTCCTAAAGATTAAGTATTTATTTATTTATAAAAAAAAGAAAATAGTTTTTATAAAATAAGTTACGGACGTTACAAAAAATTACGGATAGACAGACATCGAAATTATTATAGGGATACATATTTTAAGGACTTGGTCTCTGTCTTTTCCCTTACATTTTTGAGTTATGTGTCTATCTAAGTATCTAAGAACGTATCCTAGCCATTGCTCCCTTCGATATTTGAGGGTGTATATTATGAACCTCTTTTCTTATGCACTTCTTGAAATATTAGGAATTATTTCAGTTCAGTGTGTGTCTATAATATGTCAACCGATGAGCATTATATAAAAAAAAAAATGAGCGAGCCTTACAGTAGTCGCATATGATGTGTAACATTTGACATCTCATAATTAAAAATATCAATTAAGCAGCGACAGAAATTAACATTAAAATTTAAAAAAGATAATAATTATACATTTATTAACTATACTAGTAAAAAAAGTTAATATGCATTTATTTGTTATTGAATTTTGCCACACTAGGTAGGTACCGTATATCTACATACTCATTTTATTTACAAATGTGTTTGGTCAATTATACTTTTTTATTTATTTTCATAGATGGCAGTAGTGTATCGCCATACATATTGTATGAAAACTTTGAATAAATATTTAAAAATAATCACATAAATAATGTAAAATTTGAGATTGTAAATCATTAAGGGTAGTTGTTGTTTACATTAATGTAAAAAAAAAGTATTTATTGGATAGTTTCGAAGATATAATCCAAAATATATCAAAGTTACGATATTCTCACGCTTGACACCAGCCTCGCAACATATATACAAAATCAGAAGCATGTAGTATGCGTCTTCGCTATGATGGCACTTGCTGGACATTGATTTGTTTATAAACGATGATTTTTTTGCAACATGCTCCGCGCTCGCTGATTGGTTAAATTAAATTGCGCGCGTCTTATTTCCTGTTACGCATTTCCGTCCTTTTTCAGGAAATCACTGCATTGTTTGTGTGCTTATTTTTATACTTGTACTCTATTTGAAACTTAATATTTCTATTCTCATTTTCTATATTAAGATTCTTCTTGCTATATTTTTACATTTTTATAATATATTTTATTTTTGTTAAATACCTTATTAAATACCTTATTAAATAAATATTCTACCTCTTTTTAAACACAATTTTTAAAATACCAAATACTTAAATAATAATTTTAAAATCTACCTTATTCACTCATGAGAATCAATACGCCCATATATATTTAAAAATATATTAGAAAAATTATTGCAGATTTAACATTTGATATTTTCAACTTTATTTTTTATCTACTTTTTTACCGTCTCTCTATGTACATTATGTTTCAATTTAATCTACATGCAACGTGTAATTTTTATGGCGAACCAGGTCTTACACCTACAACCTGGTTACGCTGGAATAAACATTATTATTATTATTGTTGTTATTTTTATTATTATTATTATTATTATTATTATAATTATTATCATTATTAGTATTATTATTATTATCATTATTAGTATTATTATTATTATCATTATTAGTATTATTATTATTATTATTATTATTATTATTATTATTATTATTAACAACCCAACAAATTTTTTATTCAAATGCCAGTAGATTTCGAATAATTTCAGCCTGTTTAAATAATCCATGTGTAAATAAATTGCTCGCAACTGAATACAAATTGACCAAAGAAATCTTAGATTATTTGCAAGAATATCACTGAATTGTTAAGGCTCCTGCATCGGCAGGTATTAAATACCACTTAAATCAATACACTATAATAGTATGATAATAAACCTTTTAATATTCTGGCAGTAAACTTATTTCTCAGAAAACAATGAGTTTTCATAATACACTCTCTCTTGTCGGAAGCGGGCATCCTTCGTAAAGTTCAATGTTTTGACATGAAAACCAAGCACAATGTCCCGCCGCCCGACGAGACAATAATCAATCCGCACAACAATTGCCTATTGTCAAGAATAATATTAAATAACCGCAATTATAATGCGCGTTGGTAATCGAATCACCATCATCTCACTACCATAAATTCGCCGAGAGCGCTGACTTCCATGTCTAGAGGGTTCAACGATTATGATAATAATTAATGTCAAGGGAATCAGCGTTATTTTGGCCTTGAGAATCTCATGAAACTAAATCTCCTGTCCATAATTTTATTGATTAACAAGACAATTGCTTTGTGATGCAAGGTAATTAAAATGAAAATTTTCACAATTTTCACATTTAAATATTGAACTAGAAACACTTAATTTGTTTTAACCAAAGAATCAAGAGGATCTGTTCCTCTAACTAGCAGTAAAAATAATTATAATACTTATAATTTTACACAACACTATTCGAGAAGACATTATTGTCACCTGCATTTGCACAAATACCCAACTGCCGAAAACAGGTCATAATTTATTGCAAACATCATTTCTTATCACTATTTAATATACACAAACATTCATTTAATTTTCTTATATAGGTACATACCTAAATATACTTTTAACTGTGCTATTATATATACATTTTGTTACTATCCATGCATATGATTTATTATACATATTACTTTACTTTCATTATTGCTTTTGTATTATACAATATATACTGTTCTTATTATACACATTTTATATTTATATACTCAATTAATTAATTAATTAATATTATAGTTATATAGTATTTTGTTGTATATCTTTATTATTTTTTGTTCTCACTATATTGTTCAGCTGCTCATCTCGGCACAGGTTCTTCCTAGTGAGATGAGCGGCTCCATTTCCTATGTCATGTAACAAGATTAAGATAAATCAATACATAAAATAAAATAAATTATTATAACTAAATACATTGTTTTATGTTGTGCACCTATTTATTTATTTCCCAGTGGTAAAATCTTAAAAGTTATGTTGAACAGGTTAATACGTAAAGAGCATGAAAACAAAATGTGTTGTCACCGGTGTGCAGTCAATAATTTGAAATAAGATGCACTTAACCGGAATTTCTACGAAATTAAATCCAATTACATGTATTATGATATAATAATATTCAGATGTTAATACTAGATAATAATTTCAGCCGACAAGCTGTATAAGGCTTGGCACGATCTGTAATAATAAAAATGTGTATAAATTAAAATAAATAAATTTTTAAAAAAAGATGTTAATATTGCGTCTGTCGTGAAGATGAGCGTGTTAAAAATCAAGAATAACGACACAGTTCGAAGGTTTACGAACAGTCTGGAAGAGTACGGACTCTTAGCTAGCCGAAATCGCAGGAATAGGCCAGAACATTCACGAAAAAATAAATAGTTTAAAAACGGCCCAATGCTGCTAAGTACAGTTTTTAAGTTTGACAGCTGTAAGAAACTAATGTTAATCCATATTTTACAAATACTTTTAATGATTTAATTTCATGCTTGAGAGTAGAGAGAGAGAGATCGTGTACATTTTGTAACAGAAGAATTGTTATAATGTAGTTAAATTAGCTGTTACGAAATAAAATAATTTGTTTTTATATTTAAGTCCAGTAAAAATAAACAATTTGTATGTTGTGTCAAAGAGGTCCATGCGTAAAGTTTGTATGGATTGAATAAAAAAGCGTAGTTTGTTGGTCTAGTTCAGACTCTTTTAAAAAATAAACAATTTGTATGTTGTGTCAAAGAGGTCAATGCGTAAAGTTTGTATGGATTGAATAAAAAAGCGTAGCTTGTTGGTCTGGTTCAGACTCTTGTCCAGAGATCTAGAAGTCGCTGGTTTGAGCCCCTAAGTTAGTCTTTTTGAATTATAATAACGTAAACTTTTTCTATGTAAATATAAATTACATGATAAAAATAAAAATAAAAAAATTATAAAAATTTCGTGTAAGCTAATTAATTCGAATGAATAAATTTTGTCAGATCCTTTCGAAAATTTTTCAAGAAAAACAAGATACAAATATGTACGTCACATGACTATTTAAATGTATAAAATAAGTCTCCTGGCATAATGAACGAATCCGCGATCACATAGGACACCTCAAAAATTCATGTTGTTTATTTAAAAAAATATTACAATCTTGTAATATTTTTTAATATAACCAAAAATCTTACAATATGTAAGAGAATTTAAAAATATAAAAAATAAAATAATTTGATATTGTAACAAAATACTTCCTCGTAATTACTAAAAACCGCAAAGTTTTGAACAAGATATATTAGGCAAGCTCAATGCTGTCTGACAATGTCTGTCGGCTGACACGTGTTAATAAAAATAGAATAATCCAAAGATGTTGTACACAAAATGACATAAAATTCTAAACTGTCTATTGTCCTTTCATCAGGATATGACATAACGCTCTCTGTTTGAGCACATGACTTTCCTTCTGCTATTCAAATGGCGCATTCTTCTTTAGACAAAGGCTTAGTAATGATATCAATTTGGTGCCTTTACAAACTAATGAGATAAATTATAAATAATTTATCATAACTTTGTATATAAAGTGACTGTTTTGTTTGCGGAATAATCTTGTATGTTTATTACATATTCCATTTCCAGTTCAATTACAGAAACATACAAAAATTTGGAAATCGACGAAAATCTCATGAGATATTCTTTTTAAAAATTAAATTGAGGTACTTAAACGTAAATGTAAAAGAATTCATAATACTAGCACAGACTTTTAATGAATTACAACGAAAAAAAAAATTACATGGTGGATCCAAATTGATACGAAGTACTCGAAAATAAATATAATGAAAATAAAATAAATATAACGAGATTTACCAATTACAATTAACATAGACATAGTTAAAAATTGGTAATGAATAAGAAAATCAACCATAACGATAATGAATATTTAAATGACTGGTGAAATTGTAATTTTTCAATTTTTGTAAGTTCCTTTATGTATTAAAACAGCGGTAAGAAAGATAAGATATATAATATATTTAAATCAGTGGGCATGACAGTGTTTTCTCATATCGAGGATTCCGGATTCGATTCCCGTTGAGACTACAATAAATAGATATATTTGATTTACTGAAGCTGGAATGTTTTTAAGTTGTATTGTTTGCTTTATTATTTGGGCCTTATACCTGTTGAAGCGAATAAAATAAATCAACTATTATTTCTGGTATTATTATTAGTCTTTCGACTTGTAGATCTATACTTAAAATATACTCAAATAATACTCAAAATGTGCTCGACGCACAGAGAAGATGTTATGGTTAGGATGAGTAAAAAAAATTAAAACCATAAAAATCAGAAAAATTCAATATTTCGGATATGTGATGAGACATCCAGAGAAGTACCAGGTCTTGCTTTTCATAATGCAGGGAAAGATTGCCGGAAGCCGGGCTCTGGAAGAAGGAAAACATCACAGCTGAAAACCCTGGGACAGTGGTTTGGCCAGTCTACTGTAAAACTGTTCCGGGCCACATAAAACTAACTTCTCGTAGCCAACATGATAACCTGCGTCCGTTGGACGAATAAGGAAAGATGAATTAATTATAAAAGAAATTTTTTTAAGAAAATTATGAATTTTGATTACCTTATTTACCGCAAGAACAAAATAACAAAATTAATGTAAAACTAAAATTCAAACATAAAAACGTACGTAATTGTTTACTGGTTTGAGCATAATATTAACATATTTATTTAGTTTATGAATAATAATTTTATATTTTTATTTCAATAATATGTTCCAGAGGGATAAGAAACGCGCCAAAATTCAGTTTTTCGAAGATTGAATCATGCAATTAAATTCGTTTATTTGAAAAAAATTGTCTAATTTTAATAGTTTGTATACATTTATAAGTACCTATATGTATGTACTAACTGTGAGTTAATGTATACATTATCTAAAGTTAATGCATAAACTATACCAGTTAATGTATATAGTATCAAACTTTACACTTTGTAACATATACAAAACGAAACCAGTGCAGCATTTAAAATTCATGTATGTATGTTTTTTATATACGATAACTATAATGCAGACGTTTAATAAACTTGGTGAAGCAACGATACAAAGAACCAATGACTACTTAAAAAAAGTCATCTCGATCTATCTATCATAACAGGTTTATTCGTGTTATTGTCATGGCTGACATTTTAAGATACGGTCGTACGTTTTTTGCATCAAATCTTGAGTCCAACATCTGTTACATATTATTCAAAAATAATATATTAATAAAATTGTAAATATAATTTTCTTGTTCCTTCGGATTGCGCTTCAGAGCTCCTGTAATAATCGAGTAGAATAATTCCGAGTTGTTAATTGTAGAAGATTATTATGTTAATTTTACATTTAGCTGCTTTTCTATCGATATATATATATATATTGGACTCCAACATGTGAGAGCGTCTCTATAAAAAGGATATATATTATAGTATATCAGGTTACAAAGTTATTTTATTGTTTAAAAATGGTCAATGTATCAGTATGCACTAGGTGCAGTATTTTATTTTTCATGATTTCAACTCTAACTTGTCGAAATTAGACCTCGAAAAGAGTTGGTTAACCTGGAAAGAGGGGTACATATATGTATCTATATTGATCTGGTAGTAAAGAATATGACGAATGTTGACATTTTAACGATGTCACTGAGATTGCTTAAAAACCCGAATTAACAAAGAAAATCTAAAATTAATGTATATAATTGGCTAGTGTATATAAGAAAATAAAATAAAAACTAAAATTCTGGTTATTTATTTAACTAAATGTTTTTCCTTTTGTTTTTGCATATAGATCCTTAGATATTCCTTATAAGAAAGCCTTCAACGTTCGACGTTATTCAAATTTGAGTAGCTTATTTGTGTAATGTGATCTGTGTTTGGTGAGTCGCACCCTATTCCAGGACACCACCGAGTTAGTTATATTTTCATTGCACAAGCCTTTAGGTTATTTTGAAAATAGTAAGAATATTGATGCTCTATTAATCTTTTATTCTAGTATTGTATTACCCAATTTAATGACTGCTCTCTAGAACTGAGATGTGAATTATATTAAAGATTTCACATTCGTCAATTTTATTTAAATTTCAACATACTACTCGTACAGAGTAATTTGGAAGCAAAAGCGTCACTGTAAAATTTAATAAATTTAAATAAATGTTTTAAGACCGCTTTAAAAGCGAGAGGGGAGATTGAAAAATAATATACTTCTTATAAAATGCATCTAAAATACATAAACATGCTTGTAGATTGTGAAATCGACATTCATTTTCATACATTTTATTATGTGCGAAGTGGCACTTTCGCTTCTTATCCGCCAATGGCAAAGTTATATTCTCTTTTTTGTCTCAAGCATTCAAAAATTTGATTTTATTTGTAAAAATATAAAACAAAATAAAATCATGTACCAGTTTTGATTACTTTTAATTGAACATTGTATTTTTAATGATACCAGATAAATACTTGAAAATAAATGCAATTATTTAGGTAATACACCCTAGGTAATAATTAAAAGAATTAAAAAATCATTAATTAATATAAATTAACTTTGTTTAAAACCACTTATTTATTGAAAAAAATCAACATGTTTCAATAAATAAGTGGTTTTAAACAAAGTTAATTTATATTAATTAAAATTATGTTACCACAAAATAAATTTGCTACATTTGAAGAAGAAGTAAAAAATCATTGTTCTGCAATGCATTGCATTAAAAAAACTTATTAATTATATTTACTGTTATTTAATGCAGTGTGTTATTATTATCTGGAAAGCACACAAATATGAAAATAATGTATGATGGAACGATTGATATGAATTTTGACCGACAAAACTAAAATATTGTCATTAGGTCATGGCTGTGCGAGGTAAATGAAATACGAAAAATAATTAAAATTTTCATTTACAGCACAAAGTCACTGGACACGAATTTAATCGGAGCACTTTCCTAAATTTATACCAATTGAATTTTCGCTGCACTTTTTTTTTCTAGGTCATTCCGGTCAATTTTGCACGTATGCCTGTCGTTTGTTTTTCGCCTTTCTGTTAACCCGCTGTATGTGCTAGTTTCACTTTTATACATAAATGTTAGTTCTCTTCTAGAATATTCGACAAGTTCCTCCACATTTTTAGTGATTATGAGAATAGTACAGTTTCTGGATTCAAGTGGACAATTCAAGAGACTTCAATATTGCGCAGTTACTTTTGTTTTAGACACTTATGGCACTATTGTGTAAAATATATTTAATTTGTCTGATCAAACAAAAAAGTTTATTTGGGTAAGACAATTATTTTTCTTCCATTTTTAACAATATCATTGCTTATAAAACTCTGTAAAATCACCGTTGAGATGTGCGAGAACACCGATTAATCATAACTGGAAATAATGTTCGTAAAAAATATCAATTTGAATAATCTGCATACATAACTAAATTATACAAATATCGTAGCTTAATGATAATGCATCTTTAGATTCAACCAAATTTGTTCCGACTAATTGATATTTCACATGCAAGGCGCACGTTCGTTAAATACTTTCATGATCGGGTCCGTGGCAGAAGTTGGTCCTATTAACATAACAAATTTAAATAATTAAGTAACACTTCAGATCTCTTGAAAGTGATGGATAATATCACAGTTTTACATGATCAAAATTTACAAGGATTCTTGAAAATGTTTTTTTAGTCCACAGCGGTGTAGGTACCGAAGAAAAAATTAATTAATATTTTATCGAAAAATGTAGAAAAATTGTTATCATATTAACAAAGCTATTGTCACTGCTCCACAAGAAAAAGAACATCTTAAGAAGAGATGCAATTATTGGAGCAGTGGAAGTTACATTACGAAAATCCGCAAAGGACGGAAGAAATTTCTTTAATTTTTACTCCCTTTCTTTTGACTCGTAGCGTCTGCGGTTTGTTGTCTGCCTTTTCCCGTGTTCTAATCGAGCTGAAACTTTGCAGGCAGACTCGTGGTGACGATAAAAATACAAAAGAACAAATCAATACAAATGATAAATGACCCCGACGCGTTCAGTAGGCACGAAAACCGATTCAATGAGGGGTATAATAAAAACTTGGTTTTTATGGGTTAGATTTTTCAAAATTGGACAGCCAGTTTTAGAGAATATAGACCCGAAAATTTACGGAAGGGTCCCGAATATGTGTATTGAAGAAAATTAAAATAATATGGCGACGGCACCAAAAATGGTGCGCAGATTATTAATTAACTTACACAAGATTATTTCACGTACCTACGTATCCCTCAGGCACGTGACTATGATAAGTGTATTGTGTAAACAATCTAGAGGCCAAGGTTTACATAGGGCTGCAGGGCCAATGAAGGTGTTAAACAACAAGAGGTGATAGAAGCGCATGATTATAATTTTACGTAAACATTTCAAAAAATATATATATTAATTGAATTATTATCATATTGAAACGATGTTCGATTAATTGAGAATCGTAAAATCATGAATTAATCCGTTAAAAAAGAGAACGCGGATTTATTGCATGCTGTCGGGGCTTCTCGAAGATTGTCATTCGATTATAATAACACTAACGCTATGGAATACGCTGAAATCATCTAGAATGCATCACAGGTCTCTCAAGGGGACTGGACGGTTGTCGTAGAGTCTAGAAGGATCTGGAAGGCGGTGTCACCTACATTACGCGATATTAGCAGCGCAGCGCTGTATGACCATCGCATATATTTCAACGATAATAAATAAATGATATTTCTCTCGGTGGGGAAGAAGTTGATATCGCAAAGAATATTGGCAAGAAGCGAATATTGAAAGGAGTTTACTAGAAAGTGTTCAAAGCAAATAAAACTCCGTGAAAAATTGCATATCAAAAACACTGGTTACCTACACTATCTCTGTTGCTAATATCGCGTTGGTGAAATATCAAGAACAACTGACTAAAGAAGAACGTGACGCCCTTATATTTATAGGTAAATTCCTTCGAGATTTCACGAATATAAAATTTTTAACAGTATAACACTACGAGAGTTTCCGACAGCACGCAACATCTCCCGGTTTCTAACATATCGTAACAATTTTATGTATATACGCTTTTCTATAACAAATATCTTTGATCTTTGATTATTTTCTAATATTTACCGACAATTTATTCCACCGTGTTATTTTCTAATAGTTACATAAATAGAAAAATTGTTAAAAAAAAAACAATACTTATTAGAAGAAAGTCCAGTATGATCCACACCGTATTACGCGCATGCAGTATAATAATATTCCTCAGTTGAGTTGCCAGGTCGCATGTTAAGGTTACCTTGCCATTTTTTCTGCCAAAGAAACAAGAATAATTATTCTAAACAAAAAATGCAGCGAATATTCACACACCTGGGCTTCACCCATTGTTTGCAGGTAATTGGGTGCATAAATATGTCTCGGTCGCCATACAGAAAATTCGAGCTAATTCATCAACGTGGATTTCATCAGAATCTTAACACGTGCATTTTAATACCGTCGGCCTTACAAAGCAATTAAACTGGCAAACCGTAAACTATTTATTATCTAGATGAGAAAAAATCAAACTGACTGAAATGAAATGCCATGACGAGTATTTCTATCAGACGTTGAAGTTAGAAGATGAATATGAGTTATATTACTAATCTTATAATGGCGTAGTTAATGAGCCAATATATTCAGACGTATAGGTCGATTTTTTATTCATTGCATATACGGTTGGCCATAGACGAATCTATTTTATTATATCTATGTATAATTGTGCATATGTTTTGTACATGTTCTGTCTTCTATTCCTCAATTAACGTGTTATTCATTTATTTAATTTTTATAGTCTATGTTAAACGAAAGTCTTTCTTGAACGTCACTGATGTATGTATGGTTCTACGATGACATTAACTTACAACGTAAAAAAATTGAGAAAATAATAAATTAAGATTATTAACACCATAAGGCGAATAACATATTAAAGTTGCAGATATAATAAAAAATAAATAAATGGTTGATTTATAAATGAACATATTTTAGCCAGGGTGTCTTTCGTCTTCCAGGACTTCTACTTGGAATTTCGCCTTTAACGATACGATGCTGTGTCTAGTATTTTTCTGGATATCTCATGATATAACCAAAATTTAATTTTTTTATATATTTTAGAATGTGAATGTTATAATGCCATCAATCCAGCTTTTTTTAAGAAGCCGTCCATCTAAAATATTTCATGTTGCTCTATCATTGCTTTAAATAAGAGTAACATTATTAAAAGAATTAAGAAAATCACTTATTTTCTTAATTGTGTCCCGCAAAATTTTATTTTACTTTCCCGCATATATATATATATATCGCTTACGCACACTATTGAAATTTATTGACACAACCCATTCTTAAAGTGCCATTACCAAAAAATTTACATGTATACGTGACTGTAATGTATACTAGTAGCAATCGTGCAATGTGTTTAATTGTATGTTTAGAAGCCTTAACCTTTGATTTAAATATCCATCTCAACAACTATGTTACCATTTACAATCGCCATAAATTATTAACTTTTTGGTTGCATCGTTAGCATTGAGTATCATATCTTCATTTCGTAAAGCTTGAAATTTGTTGGTACATACACTGCACATTTCAATGCCAATTTCCATAATAATCATGCAATTAAGTAACCTTTTCCTACCAATAAATCATTTGAACCCTTATCAATTGAAGCAGCTTGTGGATAATGAAGGGAGGGGGCGATGGAATTATGAAGGCGAAAATAAGGGATTCAGAGAAACTATTATTATGTCAGTACTTCTCAAATGCATCTACTGTCAAATGCGTAAGACTGCTGGATATACGTTTTTCATCTTTCACAACCAAACACTATTAAGAGACACCGATTTTATATAACATTATGCTTATAAATAAAAAGTAACAATTAATCTGAGAAAAAATTAACAAACTTTGTATGAAACTAATAAAGTTGATCCATTAAATAATTCCGGGATATAAAAACTTGATTTAAATGATTTGTAACCATTTTATAAAGGTAAAACAAATCGTTGTTTTAATATTCCTCAGAATCAGCAAACCACCTACTGAAGACAGCTCATACTTTAAAAAAGAAAACGAAATTTTTGAAAAAATTAAAAGAAGCCTTAGGCTGGACATCAAAATGTCCCTCAATATAAAATATATTTTATATAATTTACAATTTTATAATTTACAACCAATTAAAGTTAATCAAATAATCCTTACTTAATTTTTTTTAAATTTTTTTTTTTAATTTAAAAAAAAAAATAGAGATGCGAACACGGAATACGTGTCACATCAATATTCTTACTATTTTCAAACTAAGCTTAACGCTTGTGCTATGATAATAAGACTAACTTGCTAGTCTGGAGTGAGGTTCGAACCCACGACCTTTGGATCACGAGGCGAGTGTCCTCACCACGAGACCAACAAGCTACTCAATATATTCCCCATTTCAATATCTCACTGTCAAACTCCAATCCTTCACCACAAATGAGGGCAATAATTTATGGAAGGTATTGTGCATCCATAGCAACGAAGATATTGTTCAGTATCGAAACCGGTAGACCTTTAAAAATCAGTGTTGTTTGTACAAAGTTTTTTAGTTTACTCAAATTAAAAAAAGCTATTAGCATCAAAAAAAAATGTAATAATATCACACCACTTACGTTCTAGTTGATATTTGTTTAACTTAAGTATTTTTTTGATGTTTACAGCGTTGAATTGATTATGTAGTTTGAGATAATTATTACTTTGAGAAAAATATAAAACTTTATATAAACTACAGAATCAGTGTGGTTAATATGAATATCATGGTTTGACACCCATTTATTTTCTGAAAAGATAACCAAACTACAAACCAAAGTCTTTACTAAAGACCATTTGGAAGCAATAGCTTGGATAGGTTAAAAGCACATAAAATGAGGCGATAATTTCTTCAATATTATATCTGTCTTAGAAATTCATGACTCGAAAGAAATGTTTCGTGATAGGGATCAGCGGAGGAAAATTTTGGAGAAAGCCTACCTGACGAGGGTTAGTAGAGTAGAGGTGTGTCACTTTGTATGGCGAAAAAAAAGTATTTTATTTTTTGTATGGAACAATTATAAAAAGTTGTATTGCGTTTATAACTACTAGAAAAAGCAAAAAAATGCTATTTCAGTGTACATTTGACTCAGTCAAATGAGCTTAATATTTTAAAATTTTGATTATTGGTGATTTTTCATGGATTATAGTGTTGTTTTCTTTGAATATATTTTTATCAGATTACTTCATTATAAAATAAAAACTTGTAGCGAATTTTATGTTAAATTACAAGTTGAGATTGCTTGAAAACTAGAAGACTGTCTAAAATGAACTTAAATATGGTGAAATTTCATTTCTGGCTATGATAATTTTAGAACAATAGTATTTAACTACAAATGAAATGTGTAAATACAACTCGGATATGTTGTAAGATTTTCTGCTATGTTTCTACGACTTTTCTGGCCGACGTTTCGGATCGCATTGCAGTATCCATCATCAGGACCGATGCATTGTTATGTTTATTGATTATGTTGTGGCTTGCAATAACTTGGCTTAAGTGGTCATCATTTCTATTTTAATTTTAATGCATATTTATTCATGTTTTAACTGGCTGTTTCCAAATAAATAAATAAATAGAATACGAAAATATATATTTTTTTAAATTGAGTATGTTAAATCAAAATTATGAGCATAATAACGTGTGGGTGGAATACCTCCTCTACCCAATCAATTTTATTGCTCGTGGAAGAAAAATTGAAACGGTGATGTAACAAACTGGTTGAATTGATTTGTAATTTAAATTTATAAATAAAATAAAAATATTTTATTTTTATTTTAATAATTATTTTCAATACATTATTACAAATCAAACAAAATAATTTCGTTGTCTGACCGTCTATTCGTCCGTCCGTCCGTCCGTTCGGCTTGAACCCCGGGCCAGCAAACCCGAACCGGCCGCTCAAAGCGTGTTGCCACTGCCGCCTTTCCGTGGACCGCCAAATTATATTACAAATATATACTAGGGGTGAGTAAAGATGCGAAAATAAAAACTGCCTTCTCTAAAAAAACCTCGTGTGGAAAGTAAAAGAAAGAGATATAAATTACAAAATTAAAAAAACAGTCGCAAAATCAAGTTGTGGGAAAAAATATCAGTACATAGTGCAAATCATAATTGTTAATAAATTACATTTTTGCATTGATAAATATATTCTTCAGTTCAAGGAACATGAAAATTCACTCTAAAATATTTCTAAGCTGCAATAAATTTAATTAATATCACGTGGAATACAATTATTCAATCATTAACACGATACACTTCTTAATTTTTCACACGATAGCTTATCCAGCTGGTGATACCCACATTGAATTATTTATCGTGCATTTAATTAGCATTCGTGATAGGGGACACGTTTCAATACAGCTTAGATATATTATTTCGCGCTGTTTTTGCTGGTTGCCCAATGTGTCTCGCAGCGGAATGATTTACATAAAATATTTATTGTGTTAATTTTTTCGATCGTATCGGGCTGACGATCCTTGAGGTGATATTGAGTGGCGACCGGCGTACAAATTACAGCGGCGTGTACTAAGAATAGAATATAAATGCTTTCTTGGCAATAATTTGTTGCTGTCACCTAAAAAATTAAACCGTTGCGGTGCAGTGGCGTTGAAAAGGCGCTGATTCAAAATGAGTCTTAATGGCGCTAGTTATCCTTAATTTTATTACTCTACAAACACAAGAAGTGGTGCTTTTTTTTCCGTTTTTTGTTTTTACCGCTTGACCAGGCCATGTCGTCCAATAACTGAAGCGAATCACATCACTAAAACACTAGGGCTTGATTAAATCACGTAAATTTATTTTGATTGTACCTGAAATTGAACCACAAATGGAGCTACTCAATTGTCACCGAATCAAATGCTAAAAAATTACATTAAAAATATACATTTATTTTAAAACCACGCTTTTATATTTAAATGTAGTAAAAGAAAAAAAAATTTCGGCAAAAAAATTTTTGCCACATTTAAAAAAAAAAAAGGCATTTACGATATTGATAAAGTTAATAAATTATGTTGTTGATGAAGGGAAAGCGCCCACGCTAAGCAATGTACGTCCAGCGAGCTGCAATCCTTAAAACAGTCTTCTCTTCCCTAGAGAGCTATCTTTTTTGAATCATGCAGCAATATTATTCGTTTTAGTCGGAGCATTTTTACAGCCTAAAATTTTCTCTTTCACAAAAAATATGGACAAATATTTATTGCATTTCACTGGGAGTTACCAGAGTTTCTGTACATAAATATACATATTTTAAACCTGTAAAAATGTTTGAACCTCACTGCAGATCAATAAGTTAGTCCTATTTTCATAGCACAAGCGTTTAGCTGGGTTTGAAAATAGTAAAAATATTGACGTGACACGTATTCCGTGTTCGAATCTCTATTTTATTAAAAAAAAAAACTTATTGAAAAATCGTGAATGCTGTCAGTTACTTCTGCATTTACATTTCATTGCTAGTACCACCATAGTCCAAAGATTCTTAATCTGAATTTGAATTATTTATAAAGAAAGGAATTCCGAAAAGTACAGAGATTATCGTGTTTTATTTTAAGGTAATTTTAAGAAATAAATATTTATGGTATCTATTACAGATTTCAGACTATAACGATGTTAACAATTCACAGGCCGAGTCCGAGGCATTTCGAAGAAGTAAAAGGTTAATTAATATTTTATCTTGATAAATCCAAATTACCGTTACGTGATTATAAAATTCAGAGAAATTACACACGACCGGAATCCCTCGCAGTATGTCGATGACAACAAAACTATAGAAACCTCTGGAACGCCCTACAATGGGAAATATATAAAACATTCGGAAGTCGTCTAAAATAGTCTGGAAGCGACAGAAATACTCACGTTACACTACGGTAAGGTCCGATGTTTCGCAGGAAACCCGTTTGCACGGCGCGGGTCAAAATCGTGCAATCCGAGATGATGTGTTTTTCATAATTATCAAATCAAAGAAACAAATCTAAACCTAAACTAGAAATGTATAGAATAATCTCGGAAGTTCGAAAAACCAACGTGTTTCGTATATAAAGCAGAGCCAGTGGCACGGCGCATTACTTTTGTTTGACGTCTAACTGACGCGACATAACCAGTGATGAGACCAATAGCGAAAACAGTGTTACCAACGCGAAGTATTACGCGAATATAATATTAAATATAGTCCATGTAGTATATAATATTATTAATAATTAACGGAACCTTGTGTCTAAGCCAATTTTAGGTCAGAAATTCATCTTGCATACATACCTATTACGAATTTCATTTTATTTAGAATTTTGAAGGTTCCATCATCCTACTTACAATGTTATTTTGTCTTATAATAAAAACAATCAATTTTCTCCAAACATCAGAATGTATTCAATGGGTTAATACTAAAATAATTATCCTACAGTAGACTTATTTCCAATATGCTATAAAGGGACATCGCGTCAAAGATGTAAAGCTTTATATGGTCCAAGAAATGCCGATATAACAATTGCAGTATGGTGTTACATGATTCAGGCATTTTGTTTTCTTGCTCCTCGCTGAAATTAAATAAAAATACCATTTAGACGCGCACTTCTGCTGTTGATTAAACGAAGCTGTAGAATTTTCGGAATCCAGCGCAGGTAAAGTTGTAATTTGTCTGGGGCAATATTGATTGCTCTCATTTTATATTATTATCCAGTTTGCGAGGTAGAACACCCTTAAAGGTATATTTTACAAAATAACTCTGGATACTTTCGTGACAAGTAGTCGAGATACCTTTCTCCATTTTAGTACGCATGCCCTTAAAGGCGAGTTTTAACACTTAAATTATTAATTAATACATTGATAGCAACCATTATTTTAAAAAAAATATTGATTGTATTATTTGTATTAATGTACTTATTTTATTTGATTACTTAAACCAACATGTTTCAGAAAATTTTTTCCCGATGGAAGTTATACAACATCCGAACTCTCAAAATATCATAATGTCTTTTGTTTCTTGTTTTTTAAAATTATTTTAAAAATTATTTTTAAATATTATTATTGAAGTTCTTGATTACTCGCAATTATTGTAATAATTTTGTTCTGAAATTGAATAATTTAGAATCATTAAAATTTACTAAAGCATGTAATAGTAAATAAAATATTATTAATAATCAATTAAATTTAACTACAAGCCCAATTCAAAAAATTTTCCAATAATTGCGAGTAATCAAGAACGTCAGTAATAATATTTAAAAATAATTTTTCAAATAATTTATATAAACAAGAAACAAAAGACATTTCATTTAAATATTTTGACGGTTATATAACACTCTGACGATGGAAAGGTTTTTCGGAAAGATGTTGGTGTAATTAATCAAATAAAAAAGTAGATATATACGAATAATACAATCAATATTTTACTTAAATTATTAATTAATACCTTAATAGCAACCATTATTTTTGTTCAAGTACTATTTAAGTTTTCCGCGCGTAAAAATAATAAAAAAAATCATTTTGAACTCCAGTTTTTAATATTACATTTATTTTGAGAATCTTATCAAATCATTCATTCTTTGCCAGTAGAATACTATATTTCAAATTATTTTAATGCTTAATAAGAGATTTTATTGCTCTCGAAACCTATGTAGTCTTAAAGTAGTAATATATAAAATAAAATTATATTTTATCTCGCGAAAAGGTAACAAAGCTAATGTACCTACGTCACCCAATCAAATGATCATCATGAATAATCTTCAACACTAGTAACAAATGAGACAACTATTTTTATAATGCATCTATGTTAATATTATGACTGCGCTTAAAACAAAAAGAGTAATGCATTGTTTTTCCATTGCCTGCTAAAATTGGCCAAATAAAATGATTTTTTAACAGAACGAGGTATACATATTATTTTAAAATATATTTAGATATTATGTAACTTGTAGAAATATTATAATGTATCCATTATTTTACATTCGAGTCACTTTATGGCGCAACACATCCTTATTTATATCCTATTACGTACTTCAGTTTATTTTTTTCTGCAGGCAACTATATTTTTGACGATTGATTTCTAGGTATAAAATGTTTGAAATGTGTCAAAATTGAACGCGTACACGGTGACGTATAATCATATAGATATATATAGTATAATATATAATATATAAGGGATATAAAAGTAAAAGTGGCAATATCAAAAAAAATAAAAATATTTTAATGCAGTCACCAAAGATTACTAATTTAGAATATATCGAATTCTAGATTGAATGATCTAAATGAATGAAAATTGAATAAATCTAAAACTTCCAAAAAATCGAGGGTATAAAGATGGGCGCAAGACCCGCGATAACAACAGTTTTGTTGTGACAGTTCAGCGATTTCACAAAAAACGAGCGAAAAGAAGCTGAGTATGAAAAAGAGAAACGGAGAGCTGGCTAGCAAATAAAGTATCTACGGAGCATTCAATAGTAAAGAAGTGCGACCATAAATGTCCGAATATTCAGGAAAGACGAGTATAGAATAATGATACTATATTCAAAAATGATATCTCATTTTATCTTAAATATTATTAAT
>JADDOH010018735.1:0-35426 GCA_016648135.1 Agrypnia vestita
ATAAACCTATAAAATATCCGTTTTTATTTAACACTTCAATAGGTATGTGTCTAACGACCGTAATAATGACCATAACTCTTTAAAAACTCTCTGGTTCCATCTCTTTATAATAAAACTATTTTAACAGCAATAAGAGAGAGGTAGGTACCTAGTTGTTTATCATATTGTTTTATGTTTCATTAGAGCAAACAATATTTTTAGTAAGAGACTAAAAGGATGCGATGCAGCTTGACTTAGAATAATAGATATTAGTGGCGTGCAGTGGGTATAAAATTAGGTTATACATATATTTAAAATATGTAAATATATACGCATATACCTACATCACACCAATCTTCTTCTTCTTAAATTAGGCAATCCGCCCTTAAAGAGCCATTTGTGAACTACCAATCTTTAAGACAGGAAATAAAAGTGACGTTAGTAACTAAGACCGATAAGTAAACTGTCTTGTTTTGGAAAGATATTCGAGGTTATTTGCTATAGGTACATATTCGTCCACTTTCGTCAGACACTTTGCATTAATCAACACGGCTTTGTTCCAAAAAAATCCACAACTACCAACCTGCTTGAGTTTGTGAGTCAGATTTGCAAATCGTTCGATTCGAGATCTCAAGTGGATGTAAAGATTTCAGCAAGGCGTTCGACAAGGTGAATCATCGTATAATTTTGTCAAAACTTCATGCTACGGGAATCTACGGCAACTTATTGAGATGGATAGAATTTTACATTTCTCTCAATTGGTGACCGCAAATGAATATAATTCATCTTTTTTTATTTTTATTATCTACCTTTGTTCTTTCTTATCTTCGTAAATGATTTTTCCGAACATAACTCAATATAAAATAAGTTTCTATTATACGCCAATGATTTAAAAATTTATTCCACCATTCATAGCCTAGAAGATAGTCATCTACAAAAAGATCTAGACGAACTATCAAATTGGTGCAAAGAAAATAAATTGTCACTTAATGCTAAGAAATGTTACTGTATTAGTTTCACTAAAAATATTCAAAAAACCGAATTTGTTTTTAAACTGGATGATGTTCCACTCGCTAAAGTCGATTCAATAAGGAATCTGAGCGTCATGCTAGATTTTTAGCTCACTTTTATAAACCACTTTGATAATTTCATAAACGAAGCATATTGTGTCGGACAAGAAAAACCGGCGGCCCTTAATTTGGCCTTTTTTGCCAAATTGATATTTGGCATAAACTTTTTCATACTGTTCAAAAACCTACATTTTACGAAGTTTCTTAATAAATTACCATAAACTAATTCATTTAAATAGAAACTGATTGAATTTATGTGATTTTTGAACTCAGTAGGTAATTTATATAAAAATAATAAAAGAAAAGAACAAACGTCTTCAATTATGATTTGACAGATGGAATTTTCACCTGACATTTGACTTTTCTAAGAAACACGCTATTCGATGAAAAATTTACTTGTCTACTACAAAAGACTCATACATAAACTCATAATACACAGTTCAGGACGAGTTCTTTCTACTAGATCGATGAAACAAATTTGTTGGGCGCAAACAAGTGAGATAAATTATGAATTGACACGAAGTTGGATACAGAAATAAAACATCTAGCCATAGGACGAATTACGGCTAGAATTTTAAATCGACTTTTTCTTAAGATAAGAATTATTTAATTAATATTTGTTTCTCAGAATCTTTACTAACGCACAGCTTTTTTGCTTGTATACGCTGCATACCACTGATAGATAGTTATTAGTAAATTTTTTAAGAAAACATCTGATAACACGATCACATAAAGAATCAACAGAAACTTTATTTAAAACAAATTGATTGATCAATAAGATATATAGAAAAATATTTCTTTACCACCGGCATAAAAAACCAAAACTTTATTTTGCTAGGAGAATGCTTTACTATTATGCCACTTTTAATATATTGGTACATGTGGCTGCAGGATGAATTAATGAAAACGCTGGAATTTAATACAGGATTTATTGATTACCGATTAATTAATTAAACAAACGTACAAAGTCGCTTAACACTATTAAATGTAATTCTATTCTTTAAATTAAACTATTTCGTAAATTTATCACTCGTAAATAGACACTTTACAATCGCTTTAACACTTTATTCACTATTCGCTCCGGTTTATTTCGCTACGTAACAACTTTTCCAGATTATTCGCTGTCGAATTACAGCTCGCCTGGCCGTTCTGGCAACTCGCAACTCGCGGCTATCTTCGCTTTGGTTTCGCTGTCAAACGCGCCCAAAACAACTACTCGCCCTTACTCCCGTGTGCCGTATTTATATTGGCTTTCCAGTGTTTACGAGAGTTTACTTCCTCGTGGCTTCCAGGCTTTTGTAGATGTTTCCCGTAAGCCGTAGGTTATGCTAGACCGTTCTGAAACCTTCGGTAGTATTGTGATCATGTCAAACAACTGTCACTTGACATGTGTACGTGATTCTTTTTAGCCTCGTTACAATATTATAATGGCAACGCATTTTGCCACGTTCACCTTTGAATATGAAGAGTTCTCCCGGCAAGAGAAAAGCACATCTCCACCGGGAAAATGCGCTACCATTGGGCAATGTTTATTATTTTAATCGTAGCACTGATGAAATAGTGACAAGAGAATGTGCCGTTTTCGTATGCTGGTGGTAACCAAATATGTTTTTGATAAATAGATTTTTTATATGTTGATCAATCAAATTTATTGTAAATATCCTGCACTATCTTATCTTTTCCTGCATTATACTCATAGAAGCAAGATCTGATACATTTCTGGATGTCTCCTGACTTACCTACTCGAGATAAATAAGCTGTCGGATTTTTATTGTTTTAATTACTTTTTTTCTTTATATCTCATTTGTAACAAAATCTTTAACGATTAGACTTACAACAGAAAATCGTTTTATTTTCCGTATAAATAAGTATTTATTATTTCTGCATTCACTTTTTGCTAATATATGTTCTGCCACGTTCCTCTCAGTGTCGAAGAGTATTTTTACTTTAGCAGCGGTCTTTTGTTATAATTGTCACTCTTCACCTGGCATTCCTCCGTCCACGCCGTCATATTTTGAAGTCTGCGACTTGCATTGACACTGTATAAAAATATAGCTAAACCACGAGATGGACAGATTATTTTAAAATACACACAGATTATTTTACGTGTAGAAATGTTACATCTATTATTTTTCTATGTGATTTGAATAACAAAAAAATGTGTTTAATATTTGCAAACTATGTATATGTAACTGTTCGAAGAATATTTTTTCTTCTTCTGTATATTTGTATTCTATGTATATGTATTTTAACACAATCTGTACGTCTAGATAATTCGTACGATTTCGCTACTTTGTTGCTGTTTTATGACAATGGCAGGATGCGCACGACATGCAGCATCATTAAAAAAAAATTATAGTATAGATTGTGAGAAGTTTAGGATAAGTCTTTTTTTTATATTATTATTTTCTCATTATTTAAGTCATCCAACATGGAGACACAATTGCTTGATAAGATGAAATACAAAAAAATAGTTAAATGTCTCCCACAATTAAAGGATAACACAAATAGGACATAATCATAGATAAGTTAATTTGACAATGACAGATAAAACATAATTTAACCGTTTGTTCCAAATTTAGCTTTAACATAGACATAAAGGGGCTCGTGATGTACATACTTTACATGATCAGGGAGGGGGTAAAGTCGCCGGAAACCTTCTTGAAATTTTTTGGCGTAGTGGGGGAATGCGCAGAAGACAAAATTTGGGTCTTGTTGGTGGAATTGTACATGCGCAAACTTCCCCCCACTACGCCGTAAAATTTCAAGATATTTGCCGGCTACTGTATCTGCTTCACCATATGACGATACTCTTCATATTTAGTGTTAAAAATATCTATTGAATTTAAGAAGTAATTATAATCAGAGCATATGCGTGGAATGGGAGAAGGTTTCCTATTGTTGGTTTGATAAATTGTAAGGGAAAAGAGGTACTTCTGTCTGGTAGGTCGGAATGGGACGTGGAAAGCTACCAAGCTGGTGATTTCAGGAGAATCAATAAGGTTATGAATTATTTGGAAAAGAAAGGATTGATCTGACAATATTCGCCTGTTTTCTAGAGTTTTCAATTTATGAAATTTAATTTATTCGCTTAAGGAATGTATTTTGAACGTTTTCGATTCTGTTAATATTAAATTTATATGTGGGTGGACTATATTGTTGAGCCTTCTTGATAAGTCTCGATTAGTAAACTGTATCGCTCCTGTAAAATGTAAATATTTATCATAGATAGTAATTTAAAAACACTTACAACGCGTCCACATCCAGGTTCAAGGTAATGCTCCCCAGGACCTCGGGCCCGTACTTCAAGTATCCCAAAAACCCCAACACGCCGTACAGCACGACCACTATCATCATGGATATATTTAGCACTCCAGGGCAGCCGAGGAAGTGAGAAGGATTAGACATTGAATTCTCAACGTACATTACGATTCCGATTCCCTCCATGGCGAATATGACAGTGCTGAAAAAATATTAGATTGTGATACTGTTGAAACCTCGAGCAGTTATTCATTAATATTCAACATAATAAACAATTACGTAGGTATAACTAGGCGAAAGTTCACCAATAACGACAATATTTAGATTTATCTACACAGTTAACCAACTTCCGATACAGAATTAAATTAGGGGAGAGTAACCAATATTGAACCGGCACTTATATTGGACCACTTCTGTTTTACTACCAAAATGAAACAATTTTTTTACACTGGCAATTGAAAAACACGCGATTGCAGCGCCACTAACATTCCGCCATTTTGTACCGACGTTGAATACATATTGCAACTGTGATGAAAAAAAAATATTTTTGGACTGTATTGATGCTGATTTTGAATGTGATGTCTAACGAAGTTGTTCGTCGTAAAAGTAAGTCATCATTTTGTAATATTTTCTATAAATAGGCAAGTTTTATACTGTTTTAAATACCAGTAAATAAACACAAATCCGTAGAGTTTATGTTTTTATTTTTTGACACGAATGAAAATATACCATGGTCCGTATATTGAACCACTCCCGAGTTCCTAAATTGTACCGGTCCAATTAATGCAACCACTTTTTTTCAAAATTTGAATAAAATTCTTTTCAATCTAGATGACCACTGCAGATGGCGAGTGTAAAAAGAAGTACTACAAATGGAGGAAAGAAGACTTAGAAAGAGCGTTGACGACATATAAAAATAAAGAAATGGGTATAAATGCCATCTCCAGGCAGTATCGAATGCCAAAAGCAATTTTTGCGTCACGCTAAACTGCTTAATAAAATTGCTAATAATGATGTGACACACAAAGACCGACAGTTTTCTCCATCGAACAGGAAAATGAGTTTGTAGAGTACCTTTTTTTTTGTGGAAAACCACATGTTTGGTTTAACTATAATCGTCGTGCGGCGCTTAGCCTACCAAATTGCTGAATACAACAAAATATAATGAATACAGCCCTTTACGTCAAAAGAGACCAATACGTCCAATAAAAATATTACGGAATCACTGGCAATTTTGTCACCTCTTCCAGACAATAAAGGTACAGATACACATGCCACTTAGTGGCATGCTCATAAATCAACCGGCGGTTGTATGGCTAGTGGCATGCTTGTTACTAGCAATGTGCGTACACACATGCCACTAATAAGCAAGGCCTAGAAAAGCTCGATACTGCGCATGGTCACGTGCCACTAAATAAGCATGTGTATCTGAGGCTTAAAGCAAATAAAAGAAGATCTATTCCAAAAACTACTGAAATAACTTCATCCCCATACAAATTATCTTTAGAAGAAAGTATTCAACGAAAAGGACAAGTAGGTAAAGCAAAAAAACAAGTTGTAATTAAAACGACTAAAGCTAGCAAAAAAGAGTAGTTAAGAAGGAAGCAGTAAAGAAGAAGACTTTGAAGCGAAAAGGTCAATTTCCAGTAGTTCAAGTGAATCTTGATGTTGTAATCGAACTAAATGACGACGACGACGATGGCGATGATGAGCATCGTGTGGTGTGAACTATTTAGATAAAAGTCGAGTGGCTGCAATGCGTTCGGTGCTAAAGATGGCTACATGAGACCTGCACCACAAACCCTGACGTATGTGATGATTGCTTGAATTAACATTATTAGGTATTATCCCATTCAGCAGTATGTTCATTCAGTAGAAGCATTGTTGTTGATTATTTGATATGTTTGAGTTTATAATTTTATAATTGCCATAAAGATTAAGATATTTTTTACGTTGATTAAGCAAAACAGGCATCCAAAGACTATAGTAAGTAAAAGTATTCTTTTTTGAAATTATATTACTTTCAAATGATAAATATAATTAATCATGATATAAGATTAAAAAAAGTTGATTAAGTAAGATAGGTATCCAAAGACTTTATTAAGTAAATTTGTTCCTTTTTTAATACATACTACTTTTAAATAATAAATATATGTAATTATGATACTAAACTGTGTTTATTTTTCATTAATTACGTATTTTTTTCATTTGGTCCAATTTAGGATCCTGGTGGTCCAATTTAGGATACTGGTTGCGTTAATTGGACCGAACGACAACCTTCACTAAACGATTATTTTTGAATAGTTACGACTACGCTACGATGAGAACAGATTGTTATTATCTAGCTACTGAATCAAGCTATATTTTGAGCTACTTTTCATTCTTATAGCTTGAAAGGATTTGGTGATATGTGCCATTATGTCAAAAGTGGTCCAATATAGGTTACTCTCCCCTATTATTGAACGCACGAGATGTAGGGAAGCGGGACATTTGTGGCGTCTGGCTGCAAAACCGCCACGTTGCATATATATGAAATGTTCAGTAATCAAAAAAAACGTTTTAAGTATTTCCCTTACACATTTTCCTGTTTTTTATTATTTTACTTGATACATATTAAGGATGTGTTAAAACCTGCATACCAATTTTAAAGATTTTCTTTGTTGTTTCCGCAATATAAAGATATATTGATTGCAAAGTGGCGGTTTTGCTACCCACCGCCGGTCGATTTTGTCGATAGAGTCGATTTTGCTACCGAACGATCGCGAGAAGCGCGCTCGCGGACGATCACGTGTCGACTTGCCGACTTAACTCATTGCGAACAATACTGCGATTGAAAATTAAACAATGAAATATATTATTTTATAAATATTTTATTTGTGATTAACAATAGATGCAAAAATATTTTAAGAATTAAAATTTAGTGCATGTTTTGAGTAAGGACTATGGATTAAATATATTTTAGAAAATATGTAAATAATGAACCAACAATCATGGAAACAAAAATATTTTTAGATTTAACAATAATTCCCTATCACTACTCGAGACCTTTACTACGACACCAAATTTAACAATAGATATAATATGTTTTTAAATAGGCAATTATTTCATCGGCGATTAACGGAGTTTATAAAAATATTTTAATGATTAAAAATTGATCTTCGAGTACAAAAATTTAATAACTTAGGCACATAGTTTTAATTATTTTAAAAACTAAAAACAATAATCTTAAGAATTAAATAAGAGTATGGAAATAAAAAAATATAATATATGATCATACCTATATGCCTATATAGGCTGTCTTATAGTAAGTAGTAAAAATTTTACAAGTGGGTTTCTGTCCTAATAAAGAGTCGAAAATGCTCAAGCAACCATGACCTAATATCAAAAGTTATGGAGATATGCAATATCAAAGTTTGCATTTTTTTTTCAATATTTCCGACTTAGTTTAGGCAAAAAGTTAAACTATCATTACAGGAACTTAAATTGATTATGAAAAATTGATACAAAAATCGAAAATATAATTTTTTACGAGGTGTACATCTTATATACACTATGTAACAGAGCTAGTCCACAATACCTGATAGGTAGATTTCTACTTTAATTATGATTCGAAAATTTTCAAGCAACCGTGACCTAATATCAATAGATAAGGAAATATGTGACATTAAAATGTGCATTTTTTTTCAATATTTCGGACTTATTTTTTTAAAACGTTGTACTTTTACTACAGTAACTTATATCAAATATAAACAAATTATTCCCTTTTACACAAGTTAAACAAAATAAAAAATACCCTGCAATTCTAATTGGAAAAAATAAAATTGGAACTTTTGCAAGATTTTTATAATCTTATTTAACTTATACTGAAACAAATTAATTTTTCGTAATTAATATAAATAACTCTAAATATAGTTCAACTTTTGGTAGAAAATAAGTCGAAAATATTTTTTAAAAAAATGCAAACTATTATTGTTAGCTCATGATTGCTTGAAAAATTTCGACTCATTATCAAGACAGGCAATTAATATCGTTTATAAAAAATTCATGCACTGCAGTACAAATGAAATAAAATAATAAAACCTTGTGAAAGTTTCAATTTTTGCAAGGTTTTTATCATATTATTCGACTTTAGATCTTATTAGAATATCTTATTTCACCCAGAGTGTAAAGTCTCGTACTTCTAGCTACGAGACACCTTGATAATATTAGGTAGTACAGACGATAGCCAATTGCAGATGCCAATGGCCGCGCATCCTGCATCCCACTTTGCGGCAACGTGGCGGTTTTGCTACTCACCGTTATATTTAAGGACGATTTTGAAGGGCATGGAAGCATATTTTCTTATATTGGAAACTTGCAGAATGTGCAGAATAGGATACAGATCATTAATCAATCAAAACATGAAAAATGGTTTTGTATGGATAGTGGCGGTTTTGCATCCAGACGCCACATTTGACGTACAAAATGCTTGAAGTATGTGAGGCGACGAATATCCGATACTTGGTGACGAGATGTCTCCCTGTTTCAGAAATTGTCTCGAGTTGAAAATTTCATAATAATATCCGTGGATATGGGCTTTACTCTTAAATCATTCGAAAAAAAAAAAATATTATCAACAAAATGAGCATATTATAAAATACCTACATATTACTAAATGGCGTTAGCATTTATCCAAGTTCTTGATTATAAATTTTCGTTAGAGAGCACTACCTCTTCCACTTATGAATCTACTTGTAATCGCATAGGAAACTTCTTAAAGTAAGTAGCTTAATTGATAATCACGTTTACCTTAAGAATGATGGTAACGTTGTTACACTCGTAAAGAGATTCCTCTCGCTGACAGACGGCAAATCTTGCACAACGTAGTAAAGCGATATGCAAACAATTGCAATAAACATGATATTGGCACACGCCGAGAATGGTGCCAAGTGCTTGAGATTTTTTATCTGGACAACCAAAGCCAGAGGCAGCAAAAGCACGGCACAATACAAAGTAAATGACATGACGTAGTCTGGATATTGGGTTTCGACTAGCTAAAAAAAGAAAAAAGGTTATTTTTATCCCTTTTTGATATATTTTGAAAAATGCACCTAGCGCCAGCCTGTGAAGGTTGTGTAAAAATGTTTTGTGGATCTTATGATCTTATTAAATAATTGAAAAATGAGTTAAATATAACATACCTATGCAAATATTAAAACAACGATGGACGCAATATGTCCATAATTTTCATCATTATAAAAAATGTTAATTAATCTACAATAGCTGGATTGATAGAATGTGACGATCGGATGCTAAAGGAAAAATAAACTCTTAAAATAATAAAAACCCGGATCAGTATCATGACACGCAGAAAATTACCAGATCCTGCATAGCATAATTCAAGGCAAAATAGGCCCTGGAAGACGAAGGACAAAATGGCTGACGACAGTGGTTGGAACAGTGGTTGGACAGTGGTTGGTCCATCATCAGCCCTGATGATGGACCCTGCAATGGGATACGTCGGCCCTTAAGGTCGTAACAACACGGTATAATACCCCAGTAAACACAAACTTGAAAATATTTCCATGGTCAATATTTTATCTATGTCTGGTTTCGTAACTGCAAATTGAAATAATTTTAAGCAAAGTAAATTAATGTAAATTAATGAAATGAGAGCAGACAAATTATTTCGCTTTAATTAACGAGTTCAATGAACATTTCTGTGCTTCATTGAATACATATAAGGTCAGCATATATGCGTATATACATATAAGGTGGCCGTTATTTATTATTGATATATTACGAGTATGTATGTTTTGCATTAATAATACACTATGAAAATTTTAATTTAAAGCATAAAAACAGGGCGAAATAAATTGAATTGTTAATTTGTTTGTTGTTATTTTCTGTAAATATAGTTTTTTAAATTAATTTGCAGCGGGTATTGATGTATTAATTTTTTAATCATTCAAAAATATATTTTTATAAGAAATTCTATAAATAAAAATAGTATACGATTAACCAACCGGTCCTAGAATAGGCGCGAAACATGTACCTAGATAGGAAAATTGTAATACTATAAGTAATCCTACTTACAGTAGAGCTACATAAAAGTTTTTCAACTTTCTCTCTGATAATAATAGGTATAAATGGAGTATTCGAAAAATATAAAAATATGCCTCCAAAATGAAAAAAGTTCACCTGATAACTTATCTCGTCTACTTAATATAAAGGATATAACTGATCGTATACTTATTATAAAGGAAATTGACACTTCTCGCCGATACATTCATGTACTTCATGTTCTTGTATGTTTCCTTTCAAATTTCCCTGAACACAAGGACACAGATACTTGTCGTATAAGAAAAAAAATATTTAAAAACATACTCGAGAAGTTATTTAAAAAATATATATAGGCCGTATGTTTGCCACGGTATAACATTATGATCCATAGTTGGTTACGGACATTCAATATTTCCATTAGTTTGGGGGACATCTCACCTGTTTAACTGAATTAGTTATGAGTACCACATACACACAGCATGCACCGAGATACGTCAGTGACATTGCAAAGTCAGTCGTGTACCTGAAAAAATATTCATTTAGTAATGCAGTATCTTGCTAAATTTTATCCTTTCGAGTCATTGTGTAAAATTGTTTGCATGCTTGTTAAAATGTTTTAGCATGTGAAAATACAAAAAAAAAATCACTGATGTGATTCACACATCAGCCCTGATGATGGACCCTGCAATGGGATCCGAAACGTCGGCCGGAAAGGTCGTAACAACACGGCATAATACCCCAGTAAACACAAACTTGAAGATTCTGAGTGGCCGTGAAAACCCAAGAACATTCTTAACAAAACAGTATGTTTCGAAATATTATTTGATAAATTACATTCTCTTAACCTACGTGTCATATCGGACCCTACCTTACAGCCTTCGAATATTTTTGAAGACATTGTGGGCCATTTGCAAATGATTCCGAACATGTTTCTGAATAACCCAATGATGGTTGTTTAATTATGGTACAAATTTCCCTGGATGTTTCGACCTGAAAATAGAAAAAAAAATTATTCAGCTGATTATTATTTTCACCTGCCCGAAATCCATCGCAAGTAAATCCACCAAACAAGAAGTGAGGACTACAAAGCCACCGGCAAACAAAGAAGTCGGATCCTTCTGGATAATAAAATTAATGAAAAATGTTCGAGTAATGATGCGAATTGATCAAAATGTGAGGAGAAATATCAAGCGAACTAAACGCGATATTATTCAGCTATCTTAAAGTAATAACTCAAACATCATACAAGAATGTACTTAAGCTTTAGAAAAACATTTTATACGAAGGCTTTCTTGGTTTTCGTATTAAAGTCAGCAGAAACTTTCATCGAGATATTAGTTATTCTCTAAAAGCTACCAGCCAGGGCCGGCCCATTTATATAGGCGAACTAGTCGATTGCCTAGGGCACTCGTATTTGGGGGGCGGCACCGGCATCGTGAACTGGTAGTCAGCGACACAACCACGCAAGTCTGTCGAATGGTTCGAACGCGCGGCCGCCGCCAAGACGCCGAGAGACAAAAAGGTGAGTCGAAACGTCCTTCATTTCTCGATCCAAATACGGTCCACTTTTCCCAAGATCTTTTCCCCACGTTCGCGGTGATTTCGCATCGCGTACATTATTATTATTATTATTATTAGGGTTCCGGTCATTATGATATAATGTCATAATTAATTGCACTACACGTAATAATAACTTTGAATCACCATTTAATAATATTGGTTGTAAGCTAATTAGTGGCTGTAAATTGTATGTAAGATGAGTTACAAGTCAATCAAAACAATATTTTAGAAGATTGATTTACAGCGATCACGAATTAAAAGAGAAACCCAAACCTTCTGTTCTGCGCGTCATTGAGTGCGACAATCTCGTTAAACCTCATAATATTATGAGATATAAAAAAAAGGATATTTAAACTCGATGAATCTATATTACAGCTAGCATAAACAACAAAATTAGATAGTTTTTTATCAGTCGCCTGATTCGCCTACTTACCAAAATTTGACAACAGTGAGTGCAGATGTACCCAACTAGAAGGGTTCCTATTGTGCCAAGTACGATTCCGGAGTTTTTAAAAGCTAAAGGCATCGCCAGGATTCCCGATCCAAGGGAGGACTTTAAGAGATTGGCTAAAGATCGTCCATCTCTGGAAAATGAAATTATATAAATTAATTATCTGTATCACATTAAAGCAGTTGGATCCGATAATAAAAACCTGGTAAAGTACCTACTTAAATAGTTGTTTCACATTGTGTAAAAATATTGTGACGAGAAAGTTTGACGAATTTGAGAATATAACAGATGCGGATAAAAGACGTGTTATTTAGAACTGCGACACATAAAATAAGTGTCCGTTGTTGAAAACAATAATATTTGGTCTGCAAAAATAATATTTTATTTGCAATACACATAAAGTACAATATGTAAATATTGAAATACTAAATCTACAATAACAAGTATTTGCTCCAAAAAAAATGCATGCAATGCGCAACATTTCCATTGGCAGTTCCAAAAAATAACGAAATCATTTGAAAAGCAGTAGACAATGGGCGATAGTAACATTCAACAAAAATGTGAAAGAATCATTACTACAAATAAAAAAGTTATGGAACTTTAGCTTTTACATTTGTAGAGATATTTTAATGAGAGTTGCGTTGCAAAAATAATTTTATTTCATGAGACGGCCCAGCGTGTGACGTCACTTGACCTAACCGTCGCGGCTCGTGTTCGCTTATTGTCTGTGGTGTATCGATCTCGACTAGGTCAAATGCCGTCAGAGGCGGCATAGGCCAAATTCGTTCCGCGCTAAAATACGTAAACTTAAATGATCAATTTCTCAGGAATTTATTGAAAGACTTCAAAAAAAATCACTGGTTCATTTGTTGCGATCTAGATTTTAATTCTATTAAGTTAAATATAGTATTATCAATATCATGAAACTTCTGACGGCCATTCACGGCCGCGCATCGGCCAGAACAGTCGCCCTCAGGGACAACAAACAAGCTTAACTGCTAATTTGTTTTTTAATAACGGAATAACTGATTAGTTATTAACAACAAAAACATACGTAAATTAATGATTATATCACCAGCGTATACTTCTTTTCATTTAACGAAGACAACCGAATTAGTATGAGTAAGCCGTGCGTACATGGCGTTGTTCCGTTGTGTTGGTGTTTATACCCGTAAACAGGGTATTTACAGGTATAAACAACGAACAACGAAACAATGTGACTCGTGCGCCCAGTTTAAATACTAACTCGGTTGTCTTCCTTAAGGGTAGTCAGGATAGACATAAGATAGACATGAGACCCTTTAGGCTAAATGAGATTTGATTTAGTGTTAGTACTTCAGTGGCAGTGAAACCCAGCAGTCGATAGGTAGTTGTGCGTATATTATAATCATTTTCAAAAAATTATAATGAGGCATCATGAAGGTATGCAAGGAATATTAATGATTGCCAATGTATAGGATTCCATTATGGACCTAATGCACACCGGTATGCTGAAAAACTCGATATAGAGCGCATAAAGATTGCTGACCAACGTGCAAATCAGGTCACTCGAGAAGGCAAAATGAGACGTAGATAAAAAAAAATCGACATCTTGGAGGCTTACACACCGGCAGAAGATGTATTATATGTACCAGAAATAGACGACTCTACGTAAGTAATTTTTTAAATTGTATTTGTATTAATTATTTATGCATAAAACTTTAAACGCGTTTTTCTCAAAATAACGTTTTCAAAAACGGTGTCCACGATATTTTAAAAACTACTCGACAGATTTAAATGAAATTTAAACATCATATTTTGGGCATTAAAAACTTGTGCTTAATCGAAGGATTTTTTTTTTGGCTTAAACTTTTTTTTTAATAAATAATAAATTAGTGATTTTTTCCCCCAAAATTCATAATTAAGCTTTCAAAGACCACCATTTTGCTAAATTTGAAAAAAAAAATAAAAAAGCTTCGATTAAGCACAAGATTAACTATTGAACTACTAATTTCTTTTTGTTTCATTAAATTTGGATAAACCACTAAGAAGCACTGATGAACACCGCGAGGCACTACTTGCAAAACAGGGATCAAGAAACGAGATTCTATCGTGGTCCAGTATTAATAATTTTATTTGAAATTTTAGGTATAGTTACTTAAAATATAGTGTAAAACGTTGGTAAAACGTTGTAAAATTGAATCAAAACATTAAACAACCGTTCAAAAAAATTTTTTGAAAATGTCTATTTTTTTGCGCCTCTGACTACACGTAACCCCTTAAATAGAAAGAGTTCAGGTCATCGTAGTAGCGCTTTGGATTGATAATTCGTTAACATTTTTTATCGTATTGCGGATGCTACACCGTTATGCTTATACCGTCATATTTATTTTTGTTTGTTTTGAATACACGGGTCTACATGGCTTTCTGGGATCACATTATCATACCAATACCAAATTTAAATTAAATATATGAGTATCATTTATTTATTTTACTTACGAGATTGGATATTCAACTTCCCTATGATCGAGAGGATTGTACGCTTCTTCTTGCTTTCCATTTTTTATAACGCTGTCGTTGATATTTATTTCGTGATCAGATTTAGAATCTCTGTTAGTAAGAACAATCCTGAAATTAAATAATTTGTAAATTTTATATGACTATAATTTTTTTCCGAGAATGTGGTAAGATTTTAATTGGCACAAAAGATAAGAATTAATATCGAAAGATTGTTAAAAATAACTAAAAAAAATCTTTTGAGTAATACCTACGTATATTTCGGTGTATAGTAGGTATATAGTATAGCCCGGTGGTGTGGTAGTCATGTCGCTCGCCTAGTGATCTGGTAGTCGTTGGTTCGAGCCCAATTCCAGGTCACCAGCAAGTTAATCCTACATATTTTCATAGCACAGGCCCTTAGCTTAGTTTTAAAATAGTAAGAATATTGATGCGACACGAATTCTGTATTCGCATCTCTATTTAAAAAAAATTTATATAATCTTACGTTGAACTGAAGACGTTCGCACTGCTCTCCATGGTGATCTCGAAATAATCTGTTGTTACTGTCACTTGTATCGGAAGCTGCCAGACCAGCGGATGAAAACTTTGTACAGCTGATAAAAAAATCACTTTAAATTATAATGATAATAAATCTTTACTTATATTTTTGAAACCATCAATTGCGGTAAGTACATAATACAGTAGTCCGGTGGAACAAACTGTTCTGTAGCAAAGTCAGAAGCTGAACGACTTAACAAACAGATTATACAAGGTGTCGGAATAATCTTTGTACACAGTAAAAGCGATTAAACAATTTGTATTGTTTACGATGTGTTTCCACGGAAACGTGATGGTTTGTGTAATTTTTTAACAAACAAGTATTTTGCATAAAACAGCTGATAAGGAAACTTTTGGAAGGTCATTTTAATATGTGTGCTTTATATAATATCCAACTAGGTGTAACAAATTACATAGGTACCTTTCAGCTCAACTATTGACCGATATTAGATGTTCATATTACTCTTTAATTATTGGAACTTATTTTATGTTTGAAATTTAAAATTTATAAAATATACTGACTACAAAAACTTTTTTAGTTCGGTACTTATGTAAAAATATTATGCATGTTTGTAAATGGTATTGTCGTACTGTATAATTAAATAATAATAAAAAATTCACAAATTATATAATTGCTATTGTTGAAGAAATTATATAATTATTTCTGTAAGCTTGGATATTCTTCTAGTAGATTAATGAGTCTAGACATTATTATAGACATATGTATATGGAAAATAAAAATTAAAAAATAATTACTTTTAGATTCGAGATATTAATATACTATAGTATAGTAGTATACGCTTAAATATAATATTAAAAAAATATTTTATCTGTATTTTTATATATGTACCAATATCATATTAGGTAAACTATTTCTTACTGGCGGTAAAATTACCTATATAAAAATCATCAAATCTATTTCGTCGAATTTTAATAATTTTCATATCGTATACAATCTAGTACGGAAAATAAAAATATATAAAGGAATTTATGTATTAAGTAATGACAGAGTTACAAGTTGGTATGTTAGAGAAAAGTACAAGTACAATAATTAATTAACATGATCTCACCAGGAATCGAACCTGAAACCTCCGGTACCAGAAGCCATTGTGATGCCTACTGGACTACAGGGCCGTCAAAATATTTTGTTTTAAGTAAAATAATTTTTTTCGGAATATTTGCCATCAGCCGTATCACTGTCAATACCACGCACGATATAAAATCAATCAAAACCAACTATAAAATAAGTTACTGAGAAATCAGAAATATCTTCATTCGCAAGTAACTTATCATATTACATGCATGTGCAATACAATTTTAATTCATAATAACGAAAATAAAAAAGATTGCAATTGACGATCGGTGTTGCAAATGTTTCTGCCTTCACATGAAGACAAAGCTAGCGAGATAAAATAAATAACTGAAACTAATTAGAGCTCAGTAGTTTTAATTTTATGTGTAAGTATGTGCAGAGCAGCAAAAGGCAATAATTTTCTAAAATACTCTTTTATTTACGACACAATGTAGTGTACAAATGATTCAAAATTATAACAATAAAATTATTTACATACCAAGATTTTCTTTATTACGTGTTCATCGAAGATTAAAACAGTAAATGGAGTGATTTCCATTTATTAGAAGAATTTAGACCACCTTTAGTAGAGTTTAGACCACAGTACTAGAATTTAGACCGCAGTAGGTAAACTGCTAGAACGACACCAAAATGCAGAATGCGATATTACAGAAAAATATTGTTGCACTGATTAATCTTAATCTTAATGCAACTCTACCTACGATTATTGAGAAATGCAGGTGTTTACAAAGTGTATGTTGTGTTATGATACTTTATTTTTCTAATAAGTTGTTTAAAAAAATATTTATCGTCCTAATTATATAATCCACGCATTTGATTAAAAACAATACACTGGATTACTTCACAATAAATAATAAATACGAAAGTTTTGAAAGATCCTAATATTCTTATTCAAATTAATTTGAATGATGGTTCTGATAATAAGATTATGGCAATGTGATGAAATGCGGTTGTTCAATCTAATACAGTTAAAAATAAAAATATCCTTTTTGATAATTTTGAAAATGGAAGAGATTTGTCCTTATTAAATACTTCGTAAGTTTTGAATTCGGCTAAAATATTATATAAATGTTACTGTGTGATATAGTATTTCATTCAAATTGATATAATCAATCAATCAGATGTTTAAAAAATTAACAAATATTCAAAGTTAATATATGCTAACTAACTAACTAACTAACCATCACGCCGTTTCCCCGCAGGGGTAGGCAGAGAGGATTGAACGAAACACTCTTCTATCCTGGCACACCACTTTTGCTTCGGCCACATTCATACATCTTCTCATACAAGTTCTACGGTTGTTGCGGCTTTTAACGGGGCCATCCTCAAACACTGTTGTATCTGATCGGGCCAGGTCTTTCGCGGACGCCCTCTATTTCTGTTGCCTTCAACATTCGCCTCATATATTTTCTTAACCATCCTTTCCTCGTTCATACGTTCCACATGACCAAACCATCTCAGCACTCCTTTTTTTATTCTATCTACCACACTACAGCCAGCATTGCATTCACGTCTAATTTGTTCATTCCTTACTCTATCGACCAAAGATTTTCCACACAAGCGTCTTGGTGACCGCATTTCTACCGCATTCAGTCTACTTTTATTCCTCTTTTGCCAATTCCAGGCTTCACTTCCATACATTAAGGTTGGCACTAGAACACCATTATGTACCGCTAGTCTTGCTTCCTTTGACAGATTCTTATTGGCCATAATTGCATTTAGAGCACCATTAACTTTGTTTCCCGCAGTCACTCTCCTTTCGATATCATTCTCAGCCTTGCCATCTCTACTAAACATACTTCCCAAATACACAAACTCGTTCACTTATTCTAAGTATTCATTGTCACATCACACTTAGTCACTCTTTAGTCTCTCTCGAAAACCACCACTTTCGATTTGTTAAAAGACAAAAATAACATGATGACATTGCTTAAATGAGTACCTACTCATTAACGAAACAGTGAAAAAAGAATATAATTGAAGATTTTAATGACGCGAATAGTGATGTCTTATGTTCTAATGGGATATCATAATGTATGTTATCTTACATCTTTTATGTAATGAAATTTTAACACAATAATGCAGTTTGAATATTTGAAATGTAAAAGTTATTATTGTCCGAATTTGTGTAAAATATATAATATCCACTTTCTTTCTACCTTAGAACTTACAACGGCATAGGACAAGGAGATGCCCTGGCATGTATCTTGTTCAAAATAGCACTGGAAAAAGCCATAAGAGATTTGGGAATTGAATTGAATGCGACCATATATATAAAGTCAGTCCAAATATTAGCATACGCTGATGATATCGACATTATCGCAAAATCTGAATCATCCCTTCGAGAAGTATTTTCGGCATTGGAATCATGAGTCAGAAGGGTAGGACTTCGAATCAATGAGGCAAAAGCAAAGTATATGCCAGTTACAATGATATCTGGAATCAGCTAGTCCTCAATAACCATCAGTAACTACATATTTGAAACAGTGGAACAATTCACATTAACTATTAAAAAAGACTAGACACATTTGAAAGAAAAATCTTACGCCGAATATTACGGACCTATTAATCACGGTCAAACATGGCGTAAAAGATACAACACCGAGCTCTATGACCTTTACCAGGACGCCAGCGAAGTCAAGTTCATTAAGATTAGCAGACTGCGCTGGCTGGGACATCTACACCGTATGGGTGATCTGGAGCCCTCAAAAAGAGTGTCGTTTAATGACCCAATGGGTAGAAGAAGTGTCGAAAGACCAAAACTGCGGTGGTTAGATGGTGTCGTTGCGGACTGCCGGGCCCTGGGGCAGCAAAACTGGAAAATGGCAGCCAGCGACAGAGCAGAACGTAGGACTTTCTTGGAGGCAGCTAGGAACTACCAAGTGTTGTAACGCTGAGGATAGATCTATGGACTTTCTTTCTACCTAAATGTAAAATATATATATATTTGTAAAATGAAATGTAAAATAATATTCCTTGTGCTTATTGTGTGAGCAGAAATAGTAAGTATTGTGGAGTGCGTGAAATTCAATAATATCTTCTGTACCTACACGTGTAAGTATTTGAAATGTGTAGACCTGTTTGGTGGTTTACAATCATTTTGAATCGGTATCAGCCAACCGAAAAAAGTTGAATTGCTAATTTATAATGTACCTACTAAAATTCGAGATTTTATAGGAAACATAGCGTATAAATTTATAGGATACATGATTTTGGAAGGTATATACATAGATACATAAAACCTAGAATTCAGTAAATTTTAAATTAGTAATTCTCGGTGATCGCATTAAAAACATTTATTTTATAAACGAAAATTTGTTTTTATTTTTTTTATTTATTTTTTGGATATTGCTACCTTTTATCCCCCATATATACAACACATAGATGCAAAAATGTTAATTGGTTTATGTAATATGCATTTGGGTAAATACTGGTCATTATATGTATATGGTTTTGGAGTAATGTGTGAGTAAAGTCACACGACTCAAACAGATATTTGACGTTAACCCGCCAATGGTGACGTATGTCTGTGAGACCGGGTATTTTCAAAAATTCGAATAACTTTTTCCCCCGCCATTGATTTTTGTCATGATTTCGAGTAGCTGCCGCATTGCATGTACCCCGTAGGGATGGGTCGTCGACGTATTTACTGTCGACGAAACGAGACCGTCCACGTCCATCCATCGACGAGACGATCAACTAGTTGAATTTGTCAACTAGTTGACGCGTCAACTTCGTTACGCAGACGTCGCGGACGTTTATCTAAACATCGGGACGATAGTCAACTGTCTACGGTTTGACGCGACGCTGCTCGACGGCACAACCGTTGGTTATTTTTATTACATTAATTTTTAAAATTTAAAGAAGTTCGAAGGAATATAGTTTCGGGGAAAGTAAAACCGCTACTTGTGCTTATATGTAAAAAGAAATATTTTATTATTTATTTGTTTATAGGCTTTTCCACATTGTTTTATATACTTCTTTCTATATATAATAAAGAAAGAAGTAGGTATACACAACAATATCAGGTGTAAGCAGTAAAATATAAATATAAACCTCATATATAAGCAGTGAAAGTATCGGGTATAAGCATTAAAATATGAGTATAAAAATTAAAAATATAAAGTACAAAGCAATGTGTGTATAAAAAAATATATTAGATACACATTATTACACGTGTACAGGGTTATTTGTAAAACAATAATAACCTAGCAGGACTATATTCCTGCCTTGATTATGAGTATTATTTTTTGTAAAACGTTGGACTATCACTACACTAACTCAAATCGATTACGAAAAATTCATTCGTTTCAATACAAGTTAAATAAAATTATAAAAACCTTTACATTTATTTATTATCTATAAATTTATAAATAAATACATAATTTAAAAATACTTTACATTTGAGATATTATCTAGAAATTTATTGAAGAATACATCTTTCAAAGTCAGACTTTCACTTTGTGGTGACATTATTAATAAATAAATATATCTGTATTATTTGTCAACTTTAGTTTAAAGCCATGTATTCACTAGGGGACAAATTGTCCCTCAACAGCATGCGCGGCATAGAGTCTACGTGACGTTGCAACGTCGTGCACTGTTCCGCGACCTCGTGCACAACATAGCGCGGCATTTCTACGTGCCGTGGCAACGTTGCCATGCGCACGGTACCCGAGCGTACTCACTGCAACATTCCGCGGAGCGTCAGTACCACGTGGTATGTTTACAAGTGAATACGCATGCGCTGTATCTGTCAAGATGACAATGCGGGGAAACGAAATCGTTCTTGAACTCATCGAGCTGTATCGATCGAAGATCGCATAGAATGTCCGTTTTTTCTTTATTTCTGAGGTTTTATCTTTGATATTGCGAAAAATTATATTCGCGTTGATAGTTTGCAAAACATCATATTCGCAAATAGTTTACAAATTGTAATAAAAATGTACTGTTATCTAAATCACTTCCTTTTTTGGCAATAATTTATATTTTCACCTTTAAAAATAGGTTTGTTATATAACACTGATTACATCTTGGCATATTGACACTAGAAATGTCAATAGATAATTCATGGATGCTGCAGATATGCTGATAAAGAGATTAGAGGATAACTGACAATCGTAAATGTTAATAACAACGTCTTACACGTACATATGATAAGACCAGTGTTGAATATTGAAATGTTATGTAATTTTTTTTGTAATCGGAAGAACGATGAAATACGTAGGACGGCATTACAAAATTTGCTTTCCGAGAAACGTCACTGGCTCTATTGTTAAATGCTCTAAGCTCCATTTCTTGTAATCTAGAAAGAAATAAATGTGTTACACGTTGCAAGGAAACTGGTCATTTTGAACTTAAAAACATATGTATTAATTTTAAATTGAACGGGTTACTATTAAAAGACGCTTTAATATAATTTTCAATAATTATCTTCCACTGTGTCTAATATGAAAAATGTTCGACAAAGGTACTGAGATCCAAAAATTTCATGTAACGCAAGGAGGCCGATGCATCTAAGATAGTAAGATAAATAAGAAATAAGAAAAAGTTTAATATTGAATATATATAAAAAATTGAATATTATAAATAACCAAATCTTTTTTGCAAATAGTTACGTTTTACATTTGTTTTTCATTTATATCTATACTTCCAATTTTAATTTTAATTACGTATACTCTGTATCCCGTCCCATTGGCCCTAAAACATGTTGATTGATTAATATATAGTGGTTATAAATTGGAAGCAGAAAGCAGCAGTAAAAGTAGATTAATCTCTAACAGACAAAGTAGAAATAAAGAAGCTCGCGACAGGGATGTATTTTTTCACCCATGTTCTTCACTTATAAGAATTTAAGTTCAACAGAATATAGGAATATAACTTAAAGATAAATAAAGTGCTCTATTGGATTTTTTTAGAATAAGAAATATTCAATGAAGCTCTTTAAGAAGTCACTCAAGCACTTGTTATAAATGGGAAGATTATAAACAACCGCATTTTGTAGATGATACATTGTAACAACATTGGGGATTTACAACTTCTGCTGAACCAAGAAGTCAACAAGAATTTTGGGTTGGAACTTAATAAAACTAAAACAAAATACATGCACATTAGCAAACATAAAGCAGAGATGGTACAAAGTATTGTATATTTAGGCTGTATGTAAATGAAAGATGGAATCCTTCTGTTGAAATCAAATGCCGCAGTGGACAAGCTCGTGCAACCTTTTCTGCATGAAAATGATGTTCTGCAGACATGATCTCGACCTTGGATCACAAATGCTACGTGTTCTCGATATTATTTTATGGAATAGAAGCATAGACGCTTACCGATGAATTGATAAGACGACTCGAAGTATTCGAAATGTGGAAAAAGGCTACAGAAGGCAGAGAAGTACGAGATCTAGAACATCATAATGCGTGGAAAGTTTGCCGAAAGTCGGGACTCTGGTAGAAGGAGAACATTATCACTGTAGGACCTGAGACAGTGGTTTGGCCAGTCTACAGTACAGCTAATCCGGGCCGCAGTAAATAAAGTGATGATAGCCAACATGACAGCCAGAGTCCGTTGAACGAATATGGTACAATAAGATGAAGAAGAAGAAGAAGAAGAAGAAGAAGAAGAAGAAGAAAAAAGTGGTTTTAAGCAGACTTTTATTTTTATTAATAATAAAAATAATGCATAGACAAGCGAATAGACAATAGTAGATTTTACACCTGCATACTTAAAATAAAATGGCAATGGGTAGTCTAAATCTGGACAGGCGAAAAATATGGGAGACACTTGGGGAAGTTTCCATCCGGCAGTGTATAGAAAACGACTGATGATGATGATTGAACGTACGTATAATGAGTTTTTTTTGTTTTTTTAGTCCTATTTTTCAAACTGAGCTAAACGCTTGTTCTATGAAAATAGAAATAACTTGCCGGTGTTCGAATAAAATAGAAATAACGTGATGGGGATTGGAACCGATCACTTTGCGAGATGCACTACACCAGGTGTGGCGAACCTATGGCACGCGTGCCAGAGGTGGCACGTTTGAGAATTTGGAAGGTACGCGAACGATTTCTAAGTTCAACAATATTTTTTTAAATTTTTCAATAATTGAATTTGGAAATAATAGAAAGCGATCGATTAACGAACATACTTAATAAATACGCAGAAGAAGAAATAACGAGACATTGGAACGCCATTCCAGAAGTCTACAGCGATTTAAAGAATCTAGCGAGAGCAATATTATCAATTTTCTCTTCTACATTGCTTGGGAGTCATTATTTTCAGAAATGAATTTCATAAAATATAATTCAAGAAAGAGAATAACTGATGAATCCAGTTGGTCGTGAGTATTACTAAAAGTGAGGAAATATGAACCAGATATTAAGAATTTGTCAACGAATGTAAACAGAAAAAAATCTTATTGTTAAATAACTAATGTGTATGTTTATTAATCAATTAATGTATATTATAGATATCTCACAGAGATGAAACTGTATTTCTTATGGGAAAGTAGGTATAGAAGTCATTTGGGTGTACATAGGACTTATGACCTATCTTATGGTTGGCTTAAGTGATCACTTTACACAATGTAACATTCGCCATTTCCACCCATGATAGAATATACCATGCTTATTCATTTTTTGGAAGTTGTATATATGTTCAAATTGCGTGGAAAGCTTTCACATATGAGTTGTAACCGCCTTTCCATGCGGCCTGTACAAAGCCATTTTCATTCCCCTAAATCCCCACAGATGTCGCTAATGAGAAAATCTACAATTGATTTACGGAATTTGAGAGCAATATACTTTATTGGGTAATGAAATTCATCCGAATTACTAGCATTACACTAGGATACGCCAGGAAATATTATTTCCAATTTTTGTTAAATTCTTTTCTTACCAGTATTTACAATTCAGAATATTTTTGAGTTTGTTCAAATCTTTCAGAACAGTGCTGGATTTATGTTACAGAGACATTATTAATCAATTAATGTACATTATTATATACATTAATTACATTATATACATTAATTGATTAATAATGTCTCTGTGACATAAATCCAGCACTGTTCTGAAAGATTTGAACAAACTCAAAAATATTCTGTATGTTTATTGATTACGACTTTATTTTTAAGAAACTATATTGTAATTTTTAAGCTTGTAAATAAAATTGAGATTTTTTTTATTTCGTTAAATTTGTTTACTGCTTGGGTACGCCACACAATCGAGAAATAATATTTGAAGATTTTTGGCACGCGGACCCAAAAAGGTTCGCCACACCTGCACTACACTAACAGGCTACTCGATGAGAGAATAATATCGCTCGGGACAGGGCGGTCGGTGGCAGCTGAGGGACACGTGATCATTTCCCTTGTGCAATTTAGTCTCCGTTAGATAATAATTAATAATAAAGTTTTAACATTTAATAACCATCTTAACCGTGAAGGAGAATATGGAGGAAAACTCGGGAACACGAATGATTAAGTGACAAATGTTTTACAAAAGAAACTGTACCTACATACTCGAAATGATATTTGTAGTCTCGTCCACAGCTTCAAAATCACTGCAGCGATTATGTTTTACTAATCTGCATTTATATAGGTACGTACCTAAATGAGGATAAGATGAGGAAATGTAATGATAAATACTTATTATTGAAAAACATCGATGATTCACAATCATGATAAACATTTAATTGTGGATTACTTGATGGTTTAGAAATCAAAATCATTGATGATGTTAATTTCTTTTTTATAGACGTCTAACATAAATAAATAATGAAAAAATCAGGACCCTGCAACAATCAGGTGAGAAAATTTGATATTTCAATTTTAACGAAAAACTGAAAAAAAAAGAAAGCCTCAAAGTTGTATTAATTTTTGGACTTTTTCATCGAAGTGAGGTTCAACATTGCATAGGTATTTTTTATTACCAACATGTCGCTGTCTGTACAATTTAGAGTAATAAAAGAACTGATTCCCGATTTTGGGAATGTTACGTACATAATATACTCATAATCTTATTTGTATTGAAATCCACGGGTGTTTCGTGATCGCTGACCGCCGATCGAAGTAATGAAGTGTTCCAACTGCTGGCCAGGATTTTAACTTACGAAATCCGAACCAGTTGACAATTAGAACTTAGAACCACGGAGTTATTGTTTTGCTTCTGTTGGATAATTGACGTTTTTTGTGCGCTTCCTAAAATTTGACGCACTTTAAGTTAAAGTCTTTCAGAAATATACGTGTCGATCTGTTTGCGAATACGACAAAGTCGTGAGAGTTATTAAGATTTAAGGATTGGTTAAAAAGAGAACTTCGCCGGTGACCATAGCGAAGAACCAAGAAGGACTCCGTAAGTATATTTTCAACTGTGAAAGTAGCCGGTTGTTGTAGTAGAAATATTTCGAGTATCTAGACTCTACTCTAGTTCACGCGCTTTATCGACGGAGATTGAGGAGGAAAATCTTTCTTTCTTCACTCCAACTCACGTTCGGTAGTGGCAATTGTTTATTTGTTTACTTCTAAACTTCTAGGGAATTTTACGTTTAAAGATAATGTTTAAGAGAATTTTTAATTAAAAAAAAATGCTTTCAGTATTTTGGTACGGAGAAATAAATTTCAATCACAATGTCGGATGGTACCTCATTCCCCGAAGGTTGCTTTAGACTGATGTACAAATAATACTAATTTATCTGCTCGTGTAATAGTCATGTATGCATGTGTACAACTATAGTAGGTACTCATATTATATGCTGCATGTTTATATATATTCCGAAAACTTTATAGCATTTTTTCTGTTTCAATTCATTATTCAACATCTATTTGAAAAATAAGTATGTATATTCCTACTCGTACAATATAAAATACTCTCCAATTCCAAGGATTAATGTATTTAAATAAAAAAAATATTTTTATTTTTTTATACATGTATGTATACAGGGTTATTTGGAAAACATTAATGACCTCGAAGGTCTATATTCCTGTTTTAATTATGAATTGAAAATGTTCAAGCAACCATGACCTAGGTAATATCAATAATGGAGATACGCGGCATCTATGTTTGAATTTTTTTCAATATTTCTGACATATTTTTTGTAAAACGTTGGACTATCATTACAGAAACATATCGAATATGAAAATTGATTTAAGTAATTTATTAAATAAATGAATGTTTGTATTTTTAATTCCTTTTGTAAATAATGCATGTATAAACTATCATCAAAACAAAAATGTAAAATTTGTGTATTATATAGTTAACTAGCTGTTCATACCCGACGTTGCACGGGTTAAGGATTAAGTTTAAAATAAATTTATGCAGGTAAACGAAGGTTCGATTCGAACGGTATAGATTTGCATCGAAAATATATCAGGGGGAGGGGAAACGGTAAAAGAATAGGGACGATATGTCACCAATGTTGAACGCCGAGTCCTAAAGAATAATTTTGCTGATTTTGAGTGCGATTGGTCGGACGATACAGATTTACATCTAAAATATATCAGAGAGCGGGTAAAAGGAAAAAGGGGAGGAAAGAAATATCACTTTTGTTACCCACCGGGTCCTAACAAATAAGTTTCCAAATTTTGTGTCCGATCGGTCAAACGGTACAGATCTGCATCAAAAATATATCAGGGTAGGAGAAGGGTTAAAAGAATAGGGGGAAATGTCGCACATAATACCCGCCGAGACCTTAAGAATAAATGTACAAATTTTGAGTCCGATCGGGCAAACGGCACAGATTTGCATCGAAAATATATCAGCGGAGGGAAAGGGTAAAAGAATAGGGGGGAAATGTCGCGTATGTTACCCGCCAAGTCCTGAAGAATAAGTTTCCAAATTTTGAGTCCGATCGGTCAGGTAAAACGGTACAGATTTGCATCGAAAATATATCAGCGGAGGGGAAGGGTTGATAGAATAGGGGGGAAATGTGAAATATGTTACCCGCCGGGTCCTTAAGAATAAGTTTCCAAATTTTGAGTCCGATCGGTCGAAAGGTACAGATTTACATCGCAAATATATCAGGGGAAGGGAAGGCTTAAAACAATAGGGGGAAATGTTCTATATATTACCCGCCGAGTCCTTAAAAAGAAATTTCCAAATTTTGAGTCTGATCGGTCAAACGGTACAGATTTGCATCGAAAATATGTCTGGGGAGGGGAAAGGGTAAGCAAATAGAAGGGAAATGTTACTTATGTTACCCGCCGAATCCCAAAAAATAACTTTCCAAATTTTGAGTCCGATCGGTCAAACGTTACAGATTTGCATCGAAAATATGTCAGGGGGAAAGAAAGGGGTAATAGAATAGGGGGTAAATGTTTCCTTTGTTACCTGTCGAGTCCTAAATAATAAGTTTCCAAATTTCGAGTCCGATCGGTCAAACAGTTCTGATTCGCATCGAAAATAGGTCAAAGGGAGGGGAAGGGGTAAGAGAATCGGGGGGAAATGTTGCCTATGTTACCCGCCGTGTCCCAAAGCATAAGTATGCAAAATTTGATTTGAATCGGACAAACGGTGTGGATTTGTATAGAGAACAGACAGACAGACATACAGACATTGAGTTTTATACTCGAAGGTATAGATATCTAATATTGGTATGTGATGTGTAAATAAATAAATGCATAGGTACTATTAGGTAGTAACACTGCGTGCGTATGTAGGTAGGTAGATACATATTTCTCACTGCCGATAAAAAAAATCTAATAGCTGTAACCCGTCAAAAATGACGGTACTTTTACGTATCGTTTCCTAAAGAATACGTATTTATTTATTTATATTTAGCAAAAAAAAAGAAAAAAAACCTATTCTATAAAGAAGTTACGAATGTTACACGAATGTTACGAAGTTACGACGGACGGATGGACAGAAAACTAAATTATTATTATTGGTATTGTTCTGTCCACAACATTTATAAGGAAAATATTTGTCTCATTACAAGATTATTTTTTATAATTTTTGTTCGCGTATAATTAATTATTTTTATTATAATTTTTTTTATTAGGTTCTATTTAGATACAATTTGTACACGTTTAATATAATAGTATGTATGTATAATGATATTGTTGATATTTGTGTTCTTAGTCCTCCTCACTAGCGGAGGTTCGTGAGTAGTTTGTAATTATTTAGACATTTGTATCAAATTATTATCCCAACATTTTACCTTGTTATCTAGTAAGTTTATAGATATAACATAATACATATTAGTTTCAAAGATTTTCCATAGATGGTACTAAACCATATTTATTATTGTTTATTTATAAATACCACAGATACCTACATAAATAATCCGCGTTTATCTCGAGGCATCTCCTTTGTGATGACGGGCGGAGGAGGGCGGACGACTAGATGGACCAGTGGGCGGTTTTCAATCTATCAGAAGCCACGGATCCTCATATCTCTGAATATAGTAAATATGTTCACCGGTTCAAACGATCTTTCTTATACTAGATGAAACCGATTCATAGTTACGTAAGAATCAGGAATCGCCTATTACATTTAAGGGTTTAACCACCCTGGGAGAATGAAATTTACGTAAGCATTGGGTAATTTTTTTGCAAGCAGGTGATTAACGATTTTTTTATTGACACTTATTATTTATTGGAAAATTTTTGGAAAAAAAATGGCCCCGTTATATTTATTCTCAGATCGAATATCTAATTCCATCGTATCGGATGTGCTAAATTTTAGATGTCATTTCTAAATAAATACATGTCTTTTCTGTATCGAACAAACGTGCACGGGACAAAGTTACATGTCAGTCACGAAGGAGGAGTTCTTCGGAAATAGTCACAACCTGGCCATTTTATGTTTTTTTGCAAAAATTTTTCGATTACAAGTAATTCTTATTGAAAATACTAACTATAGGTATTACTCTAAACAAAAACTTTATTTATTTATTTCACTGCATTTTATTCATTTATCCAGAAATATTAGTATTCTCTGGCATAATCATTGTGTACAAATATGTAGGTACCTATATATTTATAAAACAATATTTATACTCCATATACTGCATCTCTATAACAATTGCCTAACATACAATTAATGAATAAGTTACTATAAAATAATTAAAGAAAACACAACTTGGTATAAACCACTAAATATTTCTTTATTCAATATGAATAAAACACCTCTACATGTTACGGGAACGAAGATAAAACGTACACTAAATTAAATGATCATTATATAGACTTAAAACTAACAAGGAGGGTGTAGTGATGGCGGAGTAAATAGAAGGGGGGGGGGTGAATAATTAAAGGATTGGTTATGTTAACGTTGGGTTTATTATACATAACCAATCCCTTAATTATTCTCCCACAACCCCCCCCCCCGCTTCTATTCTCTATTCTACTCCGCCTTCACTCCACCCCCTTGTTAGTTTTAAGTCTATAGGATGGTCATTAATTTATCCTCTTGAGGAAGGGATCTTCGTTCCCGTAAGATGTAGAGGTGTTTTATTCATATTGAATAAATAAATATTCAGTGGTGTTTACAAAGTTTTGTTATATTTAATTATTATAATATGTCACCACAAAGTTATAAATAATTCATCAAAGTGATAAGTTACTATCATTATTTTTTTATAAATAGAGTTACGAACACGGAGTACCTACGAGTCACATGAATATTAGTACTATTTTAAAATTAAAGTAACCTATGCTATGAAAAAGAGGACTAATTTTCTGGAATGAGGCTCGAGCCCTCGACCATTGGATTATCAGGTAAGTTTTCCAAGATTTATTGGTGAGAAGTTACCCATTCCATTAATATAATCAAATTTACTATTTTGACCAACCATCATTTTCTTCATCTACTAGTTTCAGGTAATGAAGGACAGAGTCATTATTGTTATTAATAAGATATATTATTTCATTCCTTATCCATAAAATCAAATGTTACAATATAATAATAATAAAAAGTCTACTTGCAACAAATTCATCAGTGGCTGACTGTACAGTAACATGAGTAAAAATTGAGCTGTAGGTACTGAGTTTCATCTCAACTAAATCCCTGAGATATACAAGTATATATCTCATCGTGTCTCACTCAGTAGACACGGGGCAATTGGGCAGCTTAAAAAATGTCAAAATAGCCTCCATGATGATTTTAAAAATTAGCGAACAGTACACGAAGAATAAGAATATCTCCATCGAGAAGAGAAATCTAAAGTTATTTAAGTATATTATGAGAAGCGAGAATCAATACAAGTCATACTACAGTATGACTTGTCTCCCTCTAATCTTCCACTACAGTATGCTTTAGAGGAAGATTAGAGGGAGACGCGATGCAGGAAGACGATGCATATCTTGGTTGACAAACTCGCTTGACTGGTTCAGTCGCAGCGCGATCATTGTTCGGATCAGTCTCTAAAGGCCAATTAACAGTGCTGATTTCCTACCTCCATATGGGAGTAGACTTAAAAAAAAACAAGTTTAAAAGCATTAATCAATACAAGTATGTATATCAACTAGGTGGGTGGTATCCATTTATTATGCTTCCTCTTTTCTCTACAATATTATTTTTTTAATTTGAACTTCTTAATTTTGAACACGTGTTTCCGATAGACAGTAAGTAAATCCTTTCTGTGGCGCCAATTAGTTTTATTGCCATTTATGTGGGATGTTTGTGGAAAAAAAGGTGTTAAAGTAATGATTTATTTCCCTTATCCAACGCCATCTCGAATAAGTATGGGGGGATACCAAAGGTGTTGATTATACAGAAAACCCAATATTTTGAACATTCCATATATTGACTGTAAAATCACAGGGCAGGACTTTATATTAATTCAAAATGCTAGCTATTAATACTGAATTATGTACCTTTTTATTAAAATTTTGATTATTCTTGTAAAAAATATTAATGAGAGGACAATAAAAGAATATGTTTTTATTAATTCAGATAGATACGGTGATAGCTGAGGGCTCTTACGTTGAAACACGCTCTCTACCCGCGTGCGGTAATTTTATGTCCAATATAACTTGTAAATTTGTAAAAAATGTTATTTTTATTTCCTGATTTATTATATATCTGATTTCTCAACCATAAAAAGTGTTACATTACGAAATACACGTTCTCCCCAATTATCATTAAATATTCTTACATTATTGTTTAACATCATTCTACTATTTATGAGTGTTAGAGGCAACCTACTTTATATATTCTAAAAAATAAAATAAAATATATCGATATTCTTAATATTTTTAAACTAAGCCAAGCGCTTGGGCTATGAAAAAGAAGATTATATCAATGATCTCATGGGACAAAAATTGAATACATATATATTAAACAAGCACTTGGTTATGTAAGAGGTATAAAAGCAAAGTAAGCAATATCCCAGCGTGGTGGAGGTGTTTCTGACATATATACTTACAAAAAATCTGTAAATACTCCAGGAATTTTCTCTAGAATCTATGAAATCTAGTAGTAATAAACCCTAGTCATTCTGGTTTGCTAGCTTTTTAAGGCTAACAAATTAAAGTAAACGATGAACATTAATATCCGGGTTCGTATTCCGGGAGTTTCCATGTTAATAGTTTAGATTGATGTTAACATCACTAAAATATGTTGTAAAATTGTAACTAACTAAATTGGCCTCGCAAACATGCAAATGCAGGGACATTTGATGTTTTGATTTGGGAATTTCTCCAGCTTAATAACGGAAATTTCTTTCGTTGACGTGATCATTCAAGTGAAATTAAACTTCGTAGGTACCTACGAAATGGGAATACAATTCAAATTCTGAAAGTGCTGCAGTATCGTTCCGATAGAAACATAGCGTAGACTGTGGTCATTTGGCGTCAATTTCTGATTAAAGTTTATACGGGTGTCTTTTTAGATATTTTGCCAAAATACACGATAAAGATGTTTTTGATATGGCAAACTCAGCTGATTTCTTCGCAATGGAAATTCAGGGTCGCGTTGAGTGTGCTACAGACTTCTCACCGAGCGCGCAACCCGCAGGCTCGAATTTTCTGACCCACAACCTAATCACCCTTTAACTAGAGCACTGATTTAGGCCGTGTGTTTTGAACTCGGAACGAAATGCTCGGTGCACGAATCGTCATTTTGGTATAATAGCCGGCAAACATCTTGAACAATGGCTTCAAACATCTTGAACAATGGCTTCAGCTGCCCAAAAGACAAATTTTGGGTCTCAGGGGTGAGGTAGTATGGAGTGTACGTGCGCAAACATTTCCCCACTACGCCGAAAATTGTTCAAGATGTTTGCCGGCTACTGTATCAACTCTGCCCACAGAAAGCGCCCTGCTTACCCGTGAAAAGCTAAGTCACGACTTAATTTCCAAATCCCGAGCTACTAATTTCCCCTACCGACGTACTGCTTCCACTTAATGTTCGTAGGCAATGTGGTTTTTAAAACCGTACATCTTTTTGGCCCACATACTTTATTTTCCAGATATTCTAGATTAATTACAGATAGATTTATCCTGGTGTTACCTTGAATGTTAAACTCAAAAGTTTTTGGGATTCATTGCAAAATAATGTTGATAACTATTTGAAAATATAATAAAAGATGAATTATTTACGCAAGACCTCGTGACACTATATATCTCAAATTTTCATCTTATCTTAGATTTTTAAGATAGCAATATTGGTATCGCACTCCCTGGGCACGGCATTGTTCCGAGTTAGTATCTCCGTGGTAACCAAATATTATTTCCATTCTTGGATCTTTTCAATGCGTCTTTCGGTTTGCTCCATTAAAAAAAAAAAAAAATTGATTTTAATTATTCTAATATAAGACACGGAAGCGGTCTGTACCATGTGGAGTTGGTACCTACTATTGTGCAATATTCCGATATGCGTGTAAAAACGTTCGCGATAATTGACTTTTGGTATGCAAACGTACGCTACAAATAAAATAATACACGCGGAAAAATATCTCTGATAAATCTGAATATTCATTTCCAGTTCGGGCTAAATGCTTTTACTTTTACGATCAGATAAATGCAGTTTTTGTTAAATCAGAGCTGTAATCATCACCACTTGCGGAGAACATAAATAATCCACGTTTATCTCGAGGCATCTCCTTTGTGATGACGGGCGGCGGAGGTCGGAGGACTAGATGGACCAGTGGGCGGTTTTCAATCTATCAGAAGCCACGGATCCTCATATCTCTGAATATAGTGAATACGTTCACCGGTTCAAACGATCTTTCTTATACTAGATGAAATCGATTCATAGTTACGTAAGAATCACGAATCGCCTATTACATTTAAGGGGTTAACCACCCTGGGAGAATAAAATTTACGTAAACATCGGGTGTTTTTTTAACAAGCAGGTGATTAATGATTTTTATTTTTTTATTGACACTAATCAAGATACCTACATATTATTGTATTGTAATATTTTTGGAAATAAAATGGCCCGTTATATTTATTTCCGGATGTGCTAAATTGTCGATGACATTTCTAAATAAATACATGATCTTTTCTGTCTCGAACAAACGTGCACCGGAGAAAGTTGCGTGTCAGTCACGGAGGAGGAGTTCTTCGGAAACAGTCACAACCTCGACCTGGTCATTTTATGTTTTTTGCAAAAAAATTTATATTACATGATTGTTTAATATGTAGGTACTTTAATAAAAGCCATTAAATGGAATCGAATAAATGGACACAAAATAAAAACAAGGTCGTAACGTTCCGTTTATGTACCTAAACATCTCATTTATAATAAAGTTGGATTATTATAATAAATATTGTGAATCCCATGGACAGCCCGCAGAATAAACAGTTCCATTTTTACTCCCTTTCATTTAACTCGTGGCGTCTGCTTGTCTTCTTGTCTGACGAAAAAACTTTGGATTCATTTTAAAACCCTTTCCCGTGATCCAATCGAGCTGAAACTTTGCAAGCAGACTCGTGGCGACGATCAAAAAGATTTTTCAAATTTTTGTTAAAAAAAAAAAAAAATTTTTGGATTTTTCAAATTTTCAATGGTTTTTTCATACAACTTATTAAGTTGTATGAAAATATTTCAACGCGTCTGGTAGACGCGAAATAGTATAATTTTAGATTTTTGGAAATTTTTTATTACTCCCTTTCGTAGCGTCGCTCGACCGAAGCCCAACGCGTAGGTTAAGCGAAAAAAAAATGTTTCAACTAGTAAATGAGAAAGGGAGTATAATAAAAACTTGTTTTTTATGGGTTACTTTTTTACTCCCTTTCTTTTAACTCGTAGCGTCTGCTTGTCTACTTGTCGTCTTGTCTGCTTATCTGACGAAAAAACTTTGGATCGATTTTTAACCCTTTTCCCGTGATCCAATCGAGTTGAAACTTTGCAAGCAGACTCGTGGCGATAATCAAGAAGATGTATCAAATTTTCGTTAAAAAAATTAATAATTATAGTATAATTTCGGATTTTTAGAAATTTTATTGGTTTTTTCAAATTAGAATCATAAGAAAAGTTTGATTAGCAACGGCGCCGGCGGCCCGATAACGTCGCGGAATATTTTCTAAATTTGAATCACTCCGTTGGTATACATAATAGGTACTCCACTACGCAACGGTCAGACTGACGGTACAGAGCGGCTGGAAGAAGTCTGACCCCGCTGAAGATCGCCGACTACCTGGACGAATCTGGGGAAGTCTCTAATCAGTGGCTCGCTCCAGGCAGCCGCCAGGAATGCCGCAGATCGAACCAGATGGCGCCGGATAGTTTTGGCTGTGGTCATCTTTATCACAGCGATCACGATTGCTCTGCCGGGATCACAACGAAGGAGAAAATGTTAATGTTATATTTTTGATGTTTAAAGCGTTGGCTTTGTGGTTGGTCATAATTATTAATTTTAATTAATTAAACACTTTGTATTTAACCACTTAGAGTAACTTTACGTCTACCGGTTTCGATCCCACTGTATCTTCGTCAGAATGGACGCATACTAGCTTACTTAATTTTCAGTAAAAAAAATAATCTTTGTATGG
>JADDOH010018736.1:0-22113 GCA_016648135.1 Agrypnia vestita
ACGCTCTTTCCGTTTGGGTGTAGACAGAGAGGATAGAGCGTCACGCACTCGGGGCACGATATCTGCGTTGTCTAATTTCGCTCACTCAATTTTTTTACGACTTTTTCCAAATTTTCGTTCGGTCAGACGTAGACTCTCGCCGAGCCGTCTACGTCTCCGCTGGATGTGTGCGTTCGGCTGGTAGTGAATATTCTAAACGGGTTATCGGGGGGCCATTGAGGGTGGTGAGTCCCGCACACTCGGGCGCCGCGCACGCACACACCCAAAGGGGGCTCGTGTACAGACGGGGAACATCGGGGCAAATTCGGAGAACCATTACGTTCGCAAGGAGCAGTCCGCCAGGAAGGCCGGCGGCACGTCACGAAAAACCCTCGCATCCGCCGCAAAACAAAAAAAAATCGAGAACAAAAAGCGCGCCGCTTTCGACTCGCGGTCTTCGCATTGACAGAGCTTGCTGCCGCGGTCAGGTCGGGCCTTTATTGTAAATCTTTTTACAATCGTAACCGAAATAAATTCAGAGGAAATTGCGGCATTTCGCGGTGGTGTGCGTGTCGGTATATCTATAAATTGATACGTGTGTGTGTGTGTGTGTGCTCGATTGTGTGCTTATGTAAGAATGTATTAGAAGACCATACTGCGGCCGTCTCTGCCTACATCGGAAGTAACGGATAGCGCGGATCCTTGCGCTGAAAATGATTGAAAAGTCAACTAAAATGGGCATAACAATGTTGAACAATGGAAATGGACATAACAATATTAAACAATTAAATTAAACTAAACAATGTCGAGCAATCAGGATTAAAACGATGACTCTTAAGTCGGAAATGGAAGAGAGACACGAATCGTCCACAATCAACCACAAAATTTAATTTAAGTTTGGCTTAAAGGTCTCCAAAAATTACATTTAAATTAATCCGTACATTATAATTTGTTTGTAATAAGTGCGTTTAAAATTATTTTGTTGTATGCATTTTTCCTGCACAACATTCAGAAGGTGTCTACATCTACCTTATCTATTTTTGTCTAAGCTTTCTTTTCTATCTTCAACTTTCAATCTTTCCTTCAGCTACTTGTCTGAGGTATCCATTTTGCAAAAGAATGTGTCTTTCCATTTTCCTCAATTGCGTATATTTAGTACCTACCGCCTAAAATATAAAAATATAAAAATATATAAAAAGCTTATCAATATCAAAATAATGATTCGTTTCCAAAAGACGTTCAAAATTTCGTGCTAAAGTGCTCCCAATATAAACATTTCTACATGTTAAACCTAATTATTTAATATATAATTCTTTAATTTATTATTAATATAGAAAGCTGGTTGTACAGAATTTTGTTTGATGTTTTTAATTATTGAATTTGAATTATAGAAATACTATTTTTCTCCAACGCTTTTCAATATCAACTACATAGTTGTAAGTAAAAAAACCTCTTAAACTTAAGGTGTTTATAAATTGATTTGTAATGATTGTGATTATTTTTATATACGAAATCGTTTAGAAATTTTGAAGTTAGAGTTAAAGAACACTTAAGATGTTTAAATAGCAAAAATAATTCCGGATTTTCTAACCATCTTTTGGCTATGGATCATTCTTTTGATATTAATAAGGGTTTATAATTTTTACATACAAATTATACAGAATCACAGTTTGATAAATTAGAAATTTTGGAAATAAGAAAAAGTGTTAATAGTAAATCGAATGTTATAAATAAACAGGTCCTTTTTACAAATAGTTATCTTGTAAATATATTTTCCTGTTAAGTAGGCACTTTATTATTATTCATTTTCCATATATAATTTTTTTAAATATATTGTTTGTCTTTACTTCAATTTAATTTTGTTAGTATACAATTATTTCCTGTCGAAGGGGCCATGGACTTTGAAACATGTTGATATTTTTCAATACAAAAGTGGTAAAAACTAAGTTTATTTTTATTAATTATCTTCATCTTTTAATTTAACACATTACCTATTCATTTAGTACTATAAACACTATTAATTGCAAATTGTTTGATAATATTTGATTCAATGTTGAAGATATTAACATCAGGGAACATTAACTAATCTACCAAGCATATAACGAAAAGCTGATAATTTTTGAGAATGATTTGATGAATTTTGTGTAACTGAGTCATTCTCTTTTCTGTTGTAGTTAAACTGTCCCTGTCCATTTTCGTGACGTAGTGGTATTTAAAAACATCAATTTTTGTTTATGTTGTGTTAAAAAATCATTTATGTTGTGACATAGTTGTTTATTATTGTTGGGATTTTATGATCCCAATAAGTATATTTACAATAAAAAAGAGAATAACACAACTGTATGTATATTAGTATCTTAGAAATTATTTTAAATTAAATTTTGTTTTTAACTTATGAAATGTTTAAATTCAAGAAACTGTGCTAGAATTCTTTATATCTACAGTTTTATATTATTTCTTGCATTATTTACTTAAGTAGGTATATATTCATTATTTTTTATCATTTAGGTATTTAGTAGCAAAGTATACCGTGTATCTATTACCAAAAACTTTATTCAGAATACCATTGACGTTCTTTCCATATATTTTGGCCTTGTCATTCATAGACAGCGTAGTACTCAAATATACGCTTTCTACGCGTTCATTTCACCATTATTTTAGTAATATGCTTTTGTTCAGTAAGTTAATTAATTTTACTCTATGGTATGGGATGTATGATGCGAGTGTTGAGGACAGTAGGAACAGAGGGTATCCGCGAAAAACCTGACATGACGAAATATACCAAATGAAGATCCCACGGCAAGTTGTTAACTAACATTTTTATCAAAAATGAGTTAATAAGCCGTCTAAACTAAATATTGTACCCTCTTTCCATTGAAAATAAGTTCAGAACTTAAAAATGTTAACTACACTTTTTCATAAAAATCAAATCAGTTACGAATGGGAAGAACATGTTATCTTCAATAATAATATGTTCATGCCATCATTCTGAAATTAACACATTCTTGCCTTTTAATTTGATTGGAATATTTATGGTTAAAATAAATTTTACTCTGGCAGTACTGTCATTTATTTGGTTTTATTTGAAGATTATAATATTATGTACTTATATATTATTTTTCAATAATTTTAAATGGTACATCCATGTTTTGTAATTTTGGATAATGGATGGTAAAAACGGATAGCATTTGAAGGGTTGTTTGATTTGAAGGGTGTTTTACCAATTTCAAAAAGTTTCAATTTTCTATTAAAAATGAGTTCCAGAGGCGAAAAAATGGTTGTTAACTATATTTTTTTAGGGAAAATTAGTATATTTTTATTTTTTGTGCATAAATGCGTTTTTTTTTACTTTGTAAAAACTTTTTTGATACTTTAATGACATAAATCAATAAAAATTAATCTTGAATTAGCAATAAAATGTATTTTTCAAATGCGTAATGCAAATGTCTAATTATCTCAAAATGACTTGAGTATTAGTTAACAACTTCTTGCCATGGGGTCTTCAAATATTGGAGGATGGCCCTGCTAAAAGTATCAACAACCAATGAGCGTGCATTATAAAATGTATGATGCAAATGTTTTGTGCCAGGACAAAAGTTGTGTGTGGAGTTCTATCCTCTCCATCTACCTCTGTGGGGAAACGGCGCCATAGTTGGTTAGTTAGTTAGCGTGACAATATTAAAATGAGAGTAATACAAAATGAATTCGAGTTGTTTACATTAACTAATATATATATATATGTATATACACTAACTATAAGTTAATTAATATATGCAATACTAGTTAATGTATATATAATTAAAAAAAAAATTGTAACATAGGTTAATGTTGAAATAAAACTCGCGTTATTGGCTACTATCGCCTTCACAGTACTTCCTTTGTTAAAGAGTTAAGGTTATTATTACGGTCTTTGGTCCTTTGTTAAAGAGTTTGGTCGTCGATATTTTTCGCTGAAATCTTACTCAGCGTCATCAGGAGAGCTTCCTATCACCGACTACACATCAAACGTCGAGATTTCCTTCTTAGTAAAGTATACGGTTCGTTTAAAATATTCGTTTTATTTAACTGTAAATGGTTACGGATATTTTTTACGAACCGTCTGTTTTTCCGAGAGACAATACTCGCAATATAAAGCGCACATAATTTACGCCCTCGAAAGTAGTAGTCAGTCCGCCCTCTAACTCCGCGAGTAAAGGTCGTCCTCCTAATGACGTTGAATAAGAATTTAACGAAACGTCGAGAATAGTTTCTAGGGAAAACATACGGTTCGTATAAAATAAACGCAACCAGTTACAGTTAAACAAGTCAACTTAGTTGAGGTTTTTCTAATTATCTAACTAACTAACTAACCATCACGCCATTTCATCGCAGGGGTAGGCAGGGAGGACAGAACGCCCTTATTCCTCTATCTTGGCACACTAATTTTGCTTCAGCTACATTCATCTTCTCATGCATGCTCTACGGTTGTTGAGGCTTTTAACAGATATTTCAATATTTGTAGAATCTGATCATGATCTTTCGCGGACGCCCTCTATTCCTATTATCTTTCACACTTGTCCTATATATTTTCTTAACCATCTGTTCCTCGCTCGTGCGTTTTACAGAACGAAACCATCGCAGCACTCCTTTCTTTATTCTATCTACCACACTGCAGCCAGCATTACATTCACTTCTAATTTGTTAATTCCTCACTCTGTCGACCAAATATGTTCTACACAAGCGCCTTAGTGATCGCACTTTTATCGCATTTAGTCTACAAGATTAGCGGTACATTATAGAACGCTATAATGTACCGCTAATCTTGCTTCCTTTGACAGGTTCTTATTTGTAATAATTGCGTTCAGAGCACCATTTACTTTGTTACCCGCAGTCACTCTCCTTTCGATATCGTTCTCAGCCTTTCCGTCTCTACTTAACATACTTCCCAAATACACAAACTCATTCACTTGTTCTAAGCATTCGTCGTCCACAATTACACCACACTACGTCACTCTTTCTTCTCTCTCGAACACCATCACTTTCGATTTGCTGACATTCATCATAAGTTCACTCTGCATGCATACCTTGTACATTTTGGACACCAGGTACTGAAGATCAGTTAGCCACTAATTTTGCATCGTCTGCTTATAGTAGGCGGGATGTAGTGAGCCCGTCCACTTTTGCTCCTACTTTTTGTCATAATCATTTTTTTACATACCCATATTACGAACATAGAGTTTTTCCTATGTCAACCTATCTTAAATGTAAACTTACTAAATCTGCCACCAGAAGGTGCGATTATTACTTATACATTCTCGTATTCTTGTCAATGTCGAGGCGACCAGAGCTTGCATTATTCAGTTCTTCAAATTTACAATTCAGTTCCTTAACTGTACCGACTTGGCGATGGATCGGTGACAATGACGTTCAAGGTTGAAGCCTACTGATCCAGAAATAATGTAAAAATATTCACACCAAAAAAAAATTGGCGCATCTACTCTGTGTCGGAAATGGGAACCTCGTGATTCAATTTGAGAGATTTTGATCGAATACTGGCGCAAAAAAATACTGCTGCACATAGGTTAAGCACGGAGCTATCAAAACAAGAATGAATATAGAAGAAACATTGCATAAATGTGTTACGAATAGTTAGATCATATGAAGATTAATTAGGCTGTACCTGTTTGGCACATTTGCCTGTGTGAGGGTCATGTATTAGATTTTACAACCACTAAAATAAGTGCTTCCTGCTTCAGCGGCCTTATAAAACATGTGTCACATCTCCAGCTTAAGGTACAACAACACACGATAAATTGTTACAATTTAATGTTATATCTTATAGTGAAGAGATAAATCGCTGGTCTTGACTTATTGGTGCGTCAACGATTGGTATTCGATGATAACAGTGATTAAAAACTATGACTGTGATGCGTTAATTTTTTTCACTATGACTATCTACCAAAGAAACGAAGTCTTAATAGTATTCATCCCTTTTGCATGAATGCCTTTCTCTCTGTTTGCCTGAAAAAATGGAATAAAAATTGTGTTGGCTAATACGTAACATGGTGCTTCTGTATCCTGAACAACTTCCGAGGTTCATTCCTTTTGCACGAATTCCTTTCTCTCTGTTTCCCTGAAAGAGTGGAATAAAAATTGTGTTGGTTGAGACGTAACATGGTGCTTCTGTATCCTAATCAACCTCTGAGGTCAGCCTCTCCTTCATTTGCAGAAGGACTGTAAACCGTTGACCCATTTCCAGAAGCCAGATGTCATGCCCAAAGAACCAGGGAACTCTCTATCCTCCGTAGTACATCAGGAACACTGTTTGAATGAATGAATAAAAGCGCACTTTTTTGAAAAATTATTTTCATAAGTCCGGAATACAATTTTAAATAGTAGGACTGTACAGTTTTTGAGCAATATGTCCTTAAGTCGAAATTTTTGCAAAATGCGCAATATAAATTATCGAGCAAGCTTTAAATGATGCTGCATAAATGTGTACAATGCGTGATCTGTTATTAGTTTTTATCGTTCGTAAAAAATGCGGCGTCCTGTCCTGTCTGCTTATCCCTTTAGTAACATGATGTGATGTTGTTTAGAAATATATACATTCATTACATATTCGTCACCAAAATTTATAATGTTGGTAGGTATTAAGTTATCTCTTCTAAAAATGACTTGTCCTTGATTGAAATATTTTGTGATAGAAGTTCAAGTAAAAAATTTAAGTTAGGCGAGTAAATAATTAATAAAAATAAAACACAGCTATTGGATTAGTAAATAATTTCCTACTTCCATTTTCTTCAGTAACAAGTTTTATTTTGAGAGTCAAAATTGTATTTACACGTGTAGGTCTTTTCATATAAGCTTGCAATTGAGTTGGTGTGGGTATAGTGCGTAATACGCGCATTGTTTCGTTGTGTTAAGTTTACGGATACAAGAGGGATGTTGTAAGCTTATATGAAAAGACCTATACATAGCGATATTTTTTATATTTTATAAAGCCTTTTAGGCAATGTTATTCTAAGAGGGCAGAAAACCATGACGTTTTGATCCACTCATTTACTTTTGAACGTCTTCTCGATTGCTCCAAACCCTGGTTTTACCCTCAACCTTTTCAACATATTAAAACCTTGGCCTCCTGAACGCGGCTACATTCTCCGGTTCTTCTCTAGGCCTTCCTCGTAGCAGTGTCGAGATCATTCCACTGTTCTTCTACGACTATTTTCCACCCTTCCTACATTTTCTGGACGCAACCTGTCCATACGAGTTGCTGTCAGAGATTCTGAAAAATGTTACATAAATCAACATTGTATCTTATCTGTATCTTATCGTGTCGGGTAGCACTTTCCTCTCAAAACTGTCTGACACTTCTCGTACTTTGACGGGGATTCAACATCATCATCTCCCTTGGCACTACAACCTTTGGCCTAATCAAGAATCTTCCTCCACTCATCTCGGTTTAGTGCCAGCTCTCTCCAGTTCCGAAGCTCCAAGGATGTCTTTGAGTACATTGTCACTCCATCTTAATCTTATCTCTGTTTAACCTACTTTTTTTAATAAAGTTAGTTTGATATAAAGATTATCCAGGTTTAACCCCCGTAAGTCAATATACGGTGGATATTTTTATAAAATGCTGACTTTTATTATATTGAAGACATTCTGGGATTTCTAGGGTCTAAGATACTCTTGAATATATTCGCCTTGATACTTTTATTCACTACCTTATTGTAATAAATATTATATGCGTTTTATATTAATACTAGAATTGGAAGGTTAAATGAATCTAACAAAAACCCTTTAATAAAGCTATTTATTGTATAAAAATATTTCATATTTTTTCAATTGGTTGAGCAACTTTGTAAATTGACATTTTAAGAAATTAATTATAATAATAATCATTATAATGAATAATAAAAATAAATAATCATGGTTTTTCTGAATTTTCAAATCATTTATTAGAAAATGATCACGGTTTTGATAAAAATTTAGGACTTTCTATTTTACACATAAATAATTTAGGTCTAAAATTTAATAATTTAGAATAGTTAGAAATTACTAAAGCATGTAAAAGTTATTAATAATCAATTAAATTTAATTACTAGTCCAATTCTAAAAAAAAATCCAATAATTTTGGGTAATCAAGAAGTTCAGCAATAATATTTAAAAATAATATTTTGAATAATTTAGAAAACCAAAAACCAAAAGACATTCATTTTGATATTTTGACATTTATAAAACACCCCGCCGCTAGAAAGGTTTTCCGAAACACGTAGATTTAGTTGATGAATATATATATAAGTAGATTAAAACAAACAATTTTTTTTTTAATATTTCTTATCTTATATCTATTATAAGAATATAGAAAAAACAAGATTCCCTATTGAATTGAATTGATTATTCCAATCATACTCACAAGTTCAAAAAATCATGTATACTGTTCCACATTTGCATGATTAAATTATTTGAATATGGACAATTTAGGATTATATTTACCATGCCTCCAATTGTTGTTTACATAACCCTTTAAAAAAAACAATAGCGAAATGGCTCCTGGTTCACCCGGTGTAATCAGCACATTCGGGTCGAATGTCCCAGAAGATGGTAATTGAGTACCGAGTGAAGAAACCTTGGTGGGGTTGAGCAAGCCACCTTCGTCCTTGGAGAGGTTGGAATAAGGTGGTCTTTTGGAAACATTTGTTCAAACATGTTGTTTACATTTGAAAAGTGACATACGATTATGATGAAAATTGTATGCACAGTTTGAGGACACATCACCTAAAATCGTTACTAGTTTGTCCAAACCATTTTTATATAGTTTTTATTTTATTTTATTAAAAGAAAAATATCAAAATGAACACGTCTTCATGTTTGTTCTACTAAATTCAATTTTTAAGAAAAAAATTAGTCGCTTCTGAATGGTTTAAACTGCAGAAAAGCGTTTATTTTTTTTAAATAATTTTAAAACAAAATCTTTTAATTTTTAATTCCAATTTTTAAGGAAAAAATTAGTGGCTTCTGAATGGTTTAAATTGCAGAAAAGCGTTCAAACATCACGATGTTGAAGCAAGAATGGATGGCATAGGAAATGTACGAGGTGATTGTGAAGGGCAACAGAAAGTGTGGGGATCCGCGAAAATCCTCGCTGGATAAGACAAACCAGATGCTGGAAAATGGCCTTGTTAAATGCTTCATCAGTTGAGAGCACGCACGAGAATATGTGAAGGGTATAAAAGCAAAAGCCGCACTATCCCACTGAGGTTTTTCTGAGATAAATAGTAAAAACCTGTCACTACACCTACCTTTTCATCTTAGAGTAATTCACCATCGTGACTTTATGTATCCTTCTGAACATCTATTTAGACAATTTAAGGTTCTGTATGTTAGACAATTATACGTACAGAAAATTCTAACATTCCATAAAAATATAAACAATCTGCAAATTATGCCTGAAAGACCGCATCTAACTAGAGCAAAATATAATAAAACGGTAAATGACCCTAAAATGAAAACAACTTTTGGCCAAAGACTATTCAGTTTCCAAGCTCCTAGAATATATAACCTAATTAGTAAAAATATTCAAACCAGCAGCAATACCAAAAAATTCAGAGTAAATCTATTTAATATTCTTTTCAATATGGGTAAAGAAAACACTGAAAAGAAATTAAAGGAAATTATAAAATTAAACTCTTTAGTAAAATTAGTATTATCATTATATTTTTTTTCTCTTCTTCTTCGTTTTAAATATTTATAATTTTTTTATTTGGAAAACTATTGTTAGACTAATGTATTAATTTATATGATGTATTTATCTAATTTAACTTTTTATTGTATTAATCTAATTTAAATTTTTATAATGTACTAATTTACTTGAACTCTAAATTATTAATTAACACGTAATGTTATGTAAAATGTTATGTTACGTTAAATAAAAAATAAAATGAAACCTAAATCTTTAATTTTAATGAGACACTAACAGAATACCGGGTACAAAATACCTAAAAACAATAAGTTATCATTTGAAACTCAGCTCACTATTCCAATTGCAAGAATCTTCGACCTGCTCTAGCAACACGCATATGTTTATTTAGTATATCAGTCATCATCATCATCACTCTTGGCTCTACCCCCTGGTGGGTCTTGGCCTCCTCAAAAGTCTTCCTCCACTCATCTCGGTTCTAGCTCTCTCCAGTTCTTAAGCTCCAAGGCAGAAATGTCTTTGAGGACGTTGTCGGTCCATCTTAATTTTGGCCTTCCTAAGCTCCTTCGCCCTATCGGCCTTGAGTTCAGCAGGGACCTTGATGTTTGATGCTCGATCATTCTCTCCACATGACCCAGCCACCGAAGTCTTCCCAGTTTTATAAATTTGGTAACGTTTAGCTCCTTAAACAGAGTACAGAGCTCATTGTTGCAACGTTTGGGCCAAAGTTCATTTTCTAGAACCGGTCCGAAGATACGCCTCAAATTATTCCTTTCAAAAACGTCCAGTGCTCGCTCATTCCTCTTAGTACCCACGTCTCAGCGCTGGCCTAATAAGCGTTTTATGCACTAATATCTTGGTGTATCTGGATAGGACAGACTGGATTTTATCTGCTTTTGTAGGCGGAAAAAACAGCGATTTGCGCTCACTATGCGCTTCTGGATCTCCTCTGTAGTATTATTGTTGCTCGTTATCAGGGAGCCTATTTATGCAAATCTTGGTACCGTTTCAAAATTTTGACTTCCACATGAGAGAGTTGGGATTTGTTGGATGCATCCTACGGCCATGTATTTGGTCTTCTTCTGGTTTACTATGAGACCCATGTTTTTGGCAGAACTTTCAAGATTTATGAGAGTATTACGTAAAGCATCAGTAGTTTTCGTAATTATGTCGATATCATCATGTAAGAAGTAGTGTGATCATGTAAGAATATATAAATAAATAATTGATATAATGTGCTCCATGGGTTCAGGTTGACTTGAATGATGTTGGTTATTTGCAAGAAATTCTTATTGGAAATAAGTTTTTAAAAATAATTCCCACCTCAGTTTTCCTTTTATAATACTTTCATAAATAAATATTTAACTTTTAAATGTGGATATTGCTCTATTTACTACCAAATAGTGGACAATGCTGCTTTTGTCATTAACATAATTGGATATTTCAGTCTAAAATCGACCATTTGGCGCCATTTACGACCATTGGCGGCCATTTTGTCTCGTATCACATCCTTGGGGGTTGATTGTTTTACATTTATATTGCTGCCCTTTCTTTTTAAAACATGGCTTTGGACGGGATAGAGCTATATTTTCTATAAAATCCAGAATTCTATACATTATGAATTAGACACCCTCTGTGGCAATATTTGTTTAATGTACGCATGAAAGAAGTGTGAAGAGTTCTCTTCTCTCTGTCTGCAACTGTGGCAAAAAGCCTCGACCGTTTTTTGATAGTCTGCAACTTTAATTGTCACCGACTGTCGTCTTCGTGGCTTCTCCTGTCCCCAGGTCACTTCTTTCACGGGTCACTTGGTACAAATTCGTTTCGGCAAATGCTGATAGCTGTATCCGGCCTCGCGTTGTGAAATGGCGACTGGTGGACGGGTTGTTGAACCTGAGGTCTTGCTTTCAGCTGTTGTTGTGTGATTATTCAGGCAACGTGGCTGCAGCCCGCGACCAGCGGACCTTAGCATTTCTTCTCATTACCCATTCCATAACTTGTCCTAACCCATAACGCCTGCGCTCTCTTCGCCTAGAATGCAGCGATTATTCCAAGTCACTTAGACATGAGTGAGCAAATTAGCAACAATCAATATGATTTTTGATGATTTTGACTTTAACGTTGTGAATGGAGATCATTAAATGAGGTGAAAAATTAATTATACTAATGAGTACCCACAGATAAATTTTGTGTTTTAAAATGAAATATGTAACGTGCCCTAAAACAGGCCTGCCTAGTGGGTAATTACATATTTTATTGTTGTATAATTATATTTGTAATGTAATGTAATAAAAATAAATGTAAATGTAAATTATTAATAATTGAATCATTAACTTTCTCGTCAAACATTTTATAATAACAAAATGTTATTTATGTTAGTATATGACCACTAAAAATTACTTTTTTGTCTACCGGTTTCGAGACGTAACCCGTCTCTTCGTCAGGACAATCGCTGCACTAGCATGTAAATATTATTACACACCATAGTATTATTTACACACCAACACCTTCACAAAATACTCTTCACTTGCGTGTTACTCTAACTAAAGGCCAGTAGGTAACTAAAGGTTGGTCTTTAGTTAGAGTAACACGCATGTGAAGAGTATTTTGTGAAGGTTTTTGTGTGTAAATGATACTACAGTTATTGTGTGTAGTGATACTTACATGCTAGTGTATTGGTGGTCCTGACGAAGATACGGGTTAAGTCTTTAAACCGGTAGACAAAAAAGTAATTTTTAGTGGTTATATACTAACATAGATAACATTTTGAAAAACATTAACTTTGTTACATCTACATGAGTTTAATAATATTTTTATATTTTACTACTAAGCTTTAAGAGTACCGTAATCTCTCACCGATAGGTGAAGTATTAAACTGACCACTTTCAAATATAGAATTTATACATTGATTAGATTCAAATATAATTAATTAATTGGTTACTGGTCTAAGCAGTATTATAACGGGTATATTGAGAGAAGAGATAATAAAATTAATATTGTTAAGCAAATTCATACCCGAGTTCAAATTACCTTTAATTTCCTAGCTTTCAAAATTGGGCATTTTATTACCTTAACGCACGATGAGATGGAGAAGTTTAATAACACAAGAATGAAAATAATGATTATCATGTACGATGTGGTTCGCAAATTCAGAAAAATTATTGCATGTTTATTTATTTATATATTTTTCTGTAAGTTAGATAACAAAGGTGTTTTTTTAGTCTAATATTGAGATTTCTTGAAGTTTAACTGATGTATTTACTACTGCGATCTCCGAGAGATTTTGTTAGATAAAAAAATATTATTTAACTCATGCAAGGGTAACAGAGTTAATATTTTTTACTTAATTTAATGATTATCAAAATCAATTTGAATTAAACATAAATTTAAATGAATGCTAGAAAAGATAGTCAAATGTTTATGAAATAATAAATATGTGGACAGTCAACGGCATTTTTTTATATTGACCATGCCCTGTTGCATTTTTATTATGCGCAATGGCATGGATGAAAGTAGAAATAAAAAGTAACCCATGAAAAACAAGTTTTTACAATACTCCCTTTCTCATTTTCGCGTTTCGTGTCTACCATATGCGTCGGAATCATTAAAAAATTAAAAAATCCAAAATTATACTATAATTATTATACGATCTTCTTGATCGTCGCCACGAGTCTACTTGCAAAGTTTCAGCTTGATTGGATCACGGGAAAAGGGTTAAAAATCGATCCAAAATTTTTTTGGTCAGACAAGCAACCAACCAACCGGACGCTACGAGTTAAAAGAAAGGTAGTAAAAATAATGCCAGCCTGGATACGAATGAATAGGAAAGGCCTCAGATATATGCTTTTACCTAAAAAAAACGTGGTGGCTACCCTTCAGCTACAGAATGTTTTCCCAGTTTAACTTAAAACAAAAAATCAAATAATGTTTTTATCAAATTGTATTATAATGTAATGTATAACTGAAACTGTGTACCGCACAACACAACAATTAAACATCGAAAACATTACAAAAATCGAAACACTTAAAATCATTCACAGACTAGCAATTGGCGAAATACAAGACGAAGACATAAAATTACACAAAATACACGAAAAACACCAACACAACACTAGAATGGCTCAAAACCATGACATAACACACGCCAAAACAAAAACAAGACAATCCCGACTAATTTGCAACGGACTAAAACTATACAGTGACCTGCCACAACAGACCAAACAACTGACCACTGACAAGTTCTAAACAGAAGTGACAAAAATATTAAAACTCGGCCAACTATAAAAAAATTACCTTGTATCCAAATTATATTATTATATTTTCTTATATTGAATCATGTAAAAATGTTACCCATAAACCTCCTAGGTTTCTATTACTTTTTAAATAAAAAAATTGTATACAAATTTCCCTGGTGGAAACGCTAACCACTATACTGTTAATCAAGTAACATGTCAAAATAGGCGTTTACGGATATCATATAACCATATAAAAAAATATATTATTCTATGTTAAAATAATGATTAGGATTGTTAGAGCATGTGGAGGGTATGGTCCAGGTGAGCTTTTCTTTATAATCTCTGTCATCTCCACATTTTTCCAAATTACTTAGCACTTAGTATATTTAATTAATCTTTAAATCAAATTTTGTATTATTGATTAAGATTTATATTCCAATATATTTGCTGCGTGCTTTCTTGTATCTTCTTTGCTTTCCCGGTGTCACTGAACTCCGCAAACTCACCCCATCTTCCGTTTTAAAAATAACCCCCCTCGACGACATTTTAAGTGTTTCTGAAAGTGATAGCGAAGGTGGAAAGATCTACAATGCATGACATTATCTTGGACCGAACCAGATGTGCATTCTGCTGTTAATTCTAAGATCAGAAAAAGGTGCTATTTTGGGCCTCGGTAATCGCTTTGGGAAGACATGAAAATATCCTGACTATAAGTATTAATCATTCTTGGAGGTGAACTTGTCATATGTCGTTTCATGATACCCAGAATATATTCTGGCAACTTCGCTTCAAATGCGTGGTGTTTTACTGGTTGTATATTATGTATGATTCCTGCCTGCTGAATAAAAATATATTTTGCAATCATTATCTCAACATTAGATTGCGAGTACGAATATTCAGATGCTGTATGTCATCTCAGTGATATTTTATGTAATGGAAGTTAGCACTCACCGAAGAAATCATTGGACGACTTGATGCATTCGAGAAGTGGTTCTATGGACGATCAATATAAACCAAATAGAATTCGGATTATTATATTATAGACAATAATATTTTATAATAATACAATTTACATATATTATTTCACATTTCAAATAACGATAAATATTTATTTTACTGCCTCTATGAGATTCAGAAGACTCGTGTATAGAGAAGGAGTACAGGTACAAGGTATAGTAATGCATTTTAAAACAGTTTCATGATTATATTATGTGTCTAGTAGGTAGGTGTTAGTATTTTTTTTGGTTTCAATTATAATTTTTTTCTGATCTGTTATTTTTCTGATCGTTTGGGGGAGATAATTAAAGAATTTAATAACAAGAAAATTAAAATGATTTTGGATAGTGGTAAAATTAAATTTTGGTATGTTAAGTATATATCTAAACCTTGTAGATCGAAAATAGCTTCTTGTGTTTAATGTATTTTTAATTTTAAAAATTTGGATAATTGAATTTTTTTTTGTATATATCTATTATTTTTGGTACTTTGAATTCTTTGGATAGTTGGGCACTTGGGTAGTCATTTTTTCTTTAGAATTAATTGAATAATCTTTTTTTTTAGTGGTTTCTAACTTTAATATAGTGGTTGTATATGCCCCTCCCCATCCAATAATACCACACTGTAATTAGGATTGAACAAAAGATGAACAGAAGATTGAACATATTATTTTAAGATTTTTCGTTAATAGGACAATTATGGGCCATTTATGGGCTGGGCCTCGGAAGAAAGGGAGTGTCATCTAAAGAACCTGGAAGAATGGTTTGGTCAGTCCAATGTAGAGCTTTTCCAGGTCTCGGTATTAAAGTGATGACTGTAATGATTGATTCTCTGACACCCGAGATACACTAGACCAAAGCTAACTACATCCACAGCTGACTAATTGTACTTACAGCTTTTCCTGGTCTATCGAGGGCAGGTTCAATCTCCAATTCTCCTGGCTTCGTCGAATTCGGAACAGATGAATCTGTCTCTTCCAAAAGGCTGATGCGAACTGATTCTTCGTCGGATTCAAATACCACACGAAAAAGGATGTCGGTTCTCAAAGAAAAGGACACCGGCACACACTGCTTTCCAACTGTCGCTGGGCGAATTTTCAAAAGTTTAAATCCTGGCTGGCCGTTGGCGCAGAATACGTCGGATGTCAGTTTCGACCAATCATATATCATTTCGCGGCCGGCGCGCGGCGGTCACGAAACAGCCCCAAACGTGTTAACTTCTAAATTTTAACTTCATACAATATAATTTGACATTAGATATAGTGGGATCATCTAACATGAAAATTGCATATTTGCAGGGGCGGGTTGGAAAAATGTTAACAAGGTATTTTACTTGTCTGTTCTGAGAATATTATTATTTTCTTATTTTCAAACTATATGGCGGACCAGGTCTTGCGCTAACAACCTGGTTACGCTGGAATAAACATTATTATTATTATTAATAATAATTAAACGAGAATCTCGCTGATCCAAGTTAAATGTAACAAACCCCTGCAAGTACGGCATATTAAAAAAAATATTGGATGGTCCCAAGTATGAAATTTTAAGTAAAAAAAAGTCTAAATAAAATGAAAAAGTTTGCACTTAAATGGACCTCAAGTACAAAAAATATATCACATCCATTTTTATTCAATATACTAGCCTTAAACCGTCAAAAATGACGGTAGGTAAAAAAAACGTAAAAAAATTTACAAAAAAAATTTTGAAAAAATATTTACAATAAAAAAAATTTGAAAAAAATAATTTTTCTATAAAAAAGTTATGGACGTTACACGAAATTACGAAGTTACGAAGACGGACGGAGGGACTGTCAGACAGATAACGAAATTATTATAATTGGTGTCATCAAAATCGAAACAAAAAAAAAAATTTAAAAAAAATTTACAAAAAAAAAAAATCGAAAAAAAAAATTTACTATAAAAGTTACGGACGTTACACGAAGTTACGTAGATGGACGGAGGGACTGTCAGGCAGACAACGAAATTATTATAATTGGTATCATCACTTCACTTCCATAAATCAGAGTTGGCAGAAGAACTTTGTTAAAAGTTCGTGTAAATTTGTAACCGTTCATTCAGGGCCGAATTTAGCTATTTGAGATGTGGAGCCCTTTATAAGTTCAGATATTCTGTGTCAGTTCCAAATATGGGACAAATAATGGTGATGTATATTTAATTATATATTTATGACAATTGCTCACTGGGACAAGTTTTGGGGGGCCCTCAAGAAGCTTGTGTAGCTTATACGTAAATCCTGCACTGGGTTCACCCACGACTTTGTTAAATCTGCATGACTGATACACATGCTCATTAGTGGCACGTGAGCATGCGCAGTATTCAGCTTCTTGAGCCATTGCTATTTAGCAGTATGTGTGTACGTACATTGCTAGTAAATAAAATCAACCGCTGGGTGATTCATGGCATGCCAATGTCATTCACCATGAGAAGGGGTATCTTTTGAGCATGTGTAAACAGGCTTGTTTAAGAGCATGCTAATGTCATTCGCGGCTAGTATCGATTATCAACGCGATCTTCTCAGTCCGCGACAGATGAAACAAATATGGCGCGTCGGGGAGATGATAAAACATTACTTTTCGTGACTTATTATAGGAATCACGAATGTCTGTATAATACCCGGTCACCGTTGTGTAAAAATAGTATAGTGAGAAATAATGTTTATGAAACTTTATTAATAGGCATGAATGATTCAAATCTTACAATAAAAATTATAAAAACTAAAATCAAAAATGTGCGGATGGAAACTTTTTCGATTTATTGGTTCACTTGAATTTTCTATTTCAGTTTGCAAAGTTTCCATTTTGAACAAGAGCGTCTCTATTCTATGACAAGAGCATGACTCTAATAAGCATTTGTGTTTGATTGTTAGCTTTGAGTATGCTCATTCATGAGCATGATTAAAACAAGCATGCTAATAACGAGCAAGCGTATACAGTTGTTAGAGCATGCTAGTTTTAAGCGTGCTAATAAGCATGCTTAAAAATAAGAATGTGTATTAGTACCTTTATATAACATTGAAATAATAGCCACCCGTTATATACAGGGTTATTTGGAAAACATTAATGACCTCGCAGGACTATATTCCTCCTTTGATTATGAGTCGAAAATGTTCAAGCTATTATCACCTAATATCAATAGTTATGGAGTTATGCAATATCAAAGTTAGATTTTTTATTTTCAATATTTCCTATTTTTTACAAAACGTTGAACTATCGTGATAGTAACTTGCATCGATTACGAAAAATTCATTCATTTCAATACATGTTAAATAAAATGATCTCTTTAACTATTGTCACAATAGCTTGAAGATTTTCGACTCATAATCAAGGGAGGAACATAGTCCTGCGAGGTTATTAATGTTTTCCAAATAGCCCTGTATAACATTGAAATAATGGCCACCCGTTCGTCTGCGAGAAGCAATCTAACCTTTTTTAAATATTATTGTTTCGCGGGCGCCGCGCGCCACATTACGAAAGCGTCGAGACAGTTTCGACAGTAAAAGTTCAATTTTCGGTCGCCGCCTCGGTCCCCCAGCTAAAAGCCATCAATTAAACGCAATTATGAAGAAAACAGATAATGAGGACGCCATCTATAAATTAACATAATTCGGAGTAAACAGGCGGCCGGACTCATTATACGGCGCTCCAGTGGCGCGTCGCGTCCGTCGGGCCCCCGCAATGAAGAAATTAAACGTATTAAAATGCGCATCGCATCAAATTAGTCATTTATTGTAAGTGTATACTTAGCCCTCAGCGCGATAAACAAAACATTATGTAGGTCTTCCGTTTTTTTTTACACCGGTTCAGAAACTGCGTGGGGGTTTTTAGATTAGAACTGTCAGATTGAACAATATTTTACCACGATTGTATTAGCTTCACCTATTTGTCTGGACGAAATCTTATAATCGATATTTTACCCACTCTCCAAGGTCCGATCGAGCTGAAATTTTAGACACACGTGTATTTTTAATGAGACTACATGAATCAATTATCAGATTCACTAATTAATCATCCATTTTTTAAATATTTTAGATTAATGAAAATTAAAACTAATAAGTGCATCCATCACTATATCGTATATGTAATTGTTATTAATCATTAATCAAACAAAGTATATAATTCTATATTTAAGAATGTTCGTCACTAACGCTACCAGATGGTACAAGTAATAATATACAAGTAAAAAAATAAATTACCATTTTTACAATGGTACCCTACTAACACGTTGGGCGAAGAACTCGACCATAGCTGCAAAGCAAAAATTACTGTAAAACTAATAAAAAAAAATCCAGTTGCATTGCCTAAAACCACATCTGAGTTAGTTGATTTATTAAGCACTCCATTTCGCTAAACTTAATTTTTATTTAGGTACTTAGTACATGAATACCGAAGTAAAAAATCACTAGACGGCCAATTTTGCTTTGGGGCCTGATTTTTCTGGTACCTTTCGCCAATGAACTTCTTCTTCCACTTCATCTAGGACTGCTTCCTGTCATTGCTTGGAGCCTGTTCCTGGGATACAGATGTCCAGCTATCTCGCCATCTTTTATGCGGTCTTCCTGGGAGTCTGGACCTGACGGCAGCTTGCTGCTACGCTCGCTACTCTCTCCAGTAACGTCTTCTAGATCTTCCCCATCGGACAATATCCTCGACGTTGCAAGACCTTCGTATTTCAGAATTCTTCACTCGGTCTCGGATTGTCAGTCCCGCAATGGGTCGGAGAGTCTTCATCTCAGCTGTTCTTAGGAGATTTTTAGTTCTGCCAATGAATTAAACTTTTTAAAAATATTTACTATAATTTAATTTTAGACATATCGCACCCCGAGCGTCAAAACTATTACCGATCCGAAAATACACTTTTGGGGTTAAAAATGTCACATTTTTGGACATCTTTAATTCTTTGACGTACCAATTGGTCATCTTGTGATATTCCATTATTGTTTTGCAATGAAAAGTTATACATTTGAATTCGATATATTTCTCTTTAAATGGAGTATAGTCGGCTAACGAACTGAAAGCGAGCGCAAGAAATGAGGATGCGTAAAGAATATGTGTGATGAGTGACTTATTGAAAGATGTATGAATCACTACGCCCGCTAGAATTCGTGGAATCGATGAAGGCGTGTACAGCGCTAAATAGGGGTGGCTAACAGGTAGAGAGACGCGCGAGATGAGACCCCTCACCGCGCTCCAGTTCCCGCTCGCCTTTATCTCGTTGGCCTACTATAGGTTAAGGTCCCTTTTAAAAAGAATAATGATATTTTCTCATATTGATATGCAAAACTTTTAAAGCTCACGGTACTTTTTGAATTACGAGAACAAAAAACTTTAAAATATTTTTATTAGTATGTTCTGAGAACACAATTACAGGATATTGTCCCCAGAGGGATAAATTATATATGTCTCACAGAGATAAAGCTATTTATATAGGAAGGATTTTCTTTATTGGGCATCTACCCGACGAACTGTTTTGGTTGGTTCAAGTGTTCCATTTACACACCACTCATACGAGTAAATAACATATCTACACAACTTGAAAAAAACAATTGGTTGTTCTTGGGTGGAATCTGTGAACGTTGTACTGTGTAAAATGATCACTTAAGCCAGCCAATACAGGTCGTAAGCCCTGTGGATGCTCAATAAAGAGTTTCATGCATGCTTTTTCATATAAAAAGCTTCGTCCGCGTGAGACGTCTACAATTTTTCTTTTACAACCTTTAAATCCCATTATCTGAGCATGCATATTTTTGAAAGCTGATAATCTTGCACTTGGGGTGCGATATATCAGTATATAAATATAATGTGCATATTATCATCAAAATTTTGGGAACGTTTTTGGGGACCCTAAAGCGTACCTACGGCTTTAGGGCCCTCTGCTTGAACGCGCCACTGGTCAGCGTGTAAACCGCCCAGCATATTGTTTGAACCCGCTCGTGTGTGTGGGATTCCTTCCAGCCCAGCTAAACCACGGCATTATTCTACATTCATTGTTTCCTCATTCATGACTGTTAAATTTCAGATTTTCCAGTCAGTCGCCATTTTTCCAAAAATTATCGTTTCTTTAGCACTTCAAACTGGGGTCAAACGTAACAAATATTTTAAAATAAATATTACGCTCTGCAATCTTATCAAAATTACAGATAAAATCGTTATATTTGATTCGTTTTTGATTTTATAATTACCATTAAAAATAATATATGAATAAGCAAGTATAAATAATACCATAAATGAATACAGCTTTGTTTAAAAAAAACTAATTAGAATTTCAACTATATAATTTTTAATTACGAACATTTATTTGAGGGAAAATTAATAGCATATCTATATATTAACCAATATAAAATAATGGATATTAAATTATGCCATTTACAAATTTTCCATTTAATATAGTAATTTATACATCGTTTATAATGTATAGTAATTTATTAAAACATGTGTTAAAATGTAAAACAATGTTTTAAATTATTTTAACAGCGAGTGGAAGGGTGGAAGGGAATGTGGGAGGGGAGTAGAAGGGAAGATAAATTGTATGAATTAGTTGAGGTTGTGTAAATATTGTTTGTTTTATGTCCCTTATCGTTGAGTTAAAAATGTCAATGGGGTGATAGTTTGTGTCAAATGAATTTGTGAATCTGTAGATAAAGGAGTATTATTTTGAGTTGATCTTAAAAAGGGGGAGATGAAAAGTATGTGAATGTCTGTTATTGCGAGTTGGAATATGGAAAGATATTCTTTGAAGAAGTTCAGGACTATCAACTACGTTGTGTGATATTTGAAATAACAAATCGCGTCAGCTATATCTCTTCGACAAGTTAGAGTCTTCATTTTGGAAACCAGAAATACCCTCTAACTTGTTTTTGATATTTCCTTCCTTCCTGGGTTTCAAACCGTGGGATTGCTTTGCAGCAAATCACAGTTATCCACTACTTACTTACTATTTAAACTCTTCACGAGATTCAATATATTCGCCTTTATTTCTATTCTATCCTTGTGGAATCTTTAAGAAGATTTCCTTCCTCCCTGGGTTCCAATCTGTGGGATTGGTTTGCAGCAACGCACATCTCCTTCTCCATTCTGCTCGGTCTCCGGCGATCCTCTTGTAGGAGGCCCAACTCATATCTTGGCACACTTGCTCAAGATATTCACGGCGAGGGCGCCCTCTGGCAATCTTTCCCTCTACCATTCCCTCCAGTATAGTTTTGAGCAGAT
>JADDOH010018738.1:0-17594 GCA_016648135.1 Agrypnia vestita
GAGGAATTCGCCTGGTAGGCGGAGTGGTTCTCCGTAAACCAGTTCGGCTGAAGTGGTAGAAAGGTCGTCTCGCCAGGCAGCTCTAATTCCCATCAGTACGGTGGGAAGCACTTCTGTCCAGCGGTTGTTTTGGTGGCATTTTATGGCTGCTTTCAGCTGGCGGTGTAGTCGCTCTACCATACCGTTTGCCGCAGGGTGGTATGCAGTCGTGTGGATTTGAGTCGTTCCTGCCAGGCTACTTAAATTTCTGAAAAGCCTCGATTCAAACTGCCTGCCCTGGTCTGTCGTGACTCGGAGCGGAGTCCCGAACCGGGTAATCCACCCCTGGTAAAATGCTCGCGCCACCGTTTCTGCCTCTTGGTCCTTGATTGGAAAAGCTTCTGGCCATCTCGTGAACCGGTCCACGCAGGTCATGCAGTACCGACATCCTTCTGACATTGGCATGATGATGATGTCGATATGGACATGTTCGAACCTGGCCGAAGTTTGAGGGAAGGTTCCTAGAGGTGCTGATACGTGCCTTGACACCTTACTGCGTTGGCACTGGAGGCAGTTACGTGCCCATTTCCTAGCGTCAGCTTTGATGGACGGCCAGACATAACGCTGTGTTATGAGCTTGACCGTCGCCTTGCTACCTGGATGAGCCCGTTGATGGACCGTATTAAAAGCTGCCTGTCGGAACTTCTGTGTGACGAAGGGCCTGGCTGTCGTCGTAGAGACGTCGCAGAAAAGGTCTGCGCTGGTGCCAGGAATTCTTACTTTTTTCAGCTGTAAAACAGATCCTTCCCGCAAAAACTTCTCCAATTCCTCATTGCCCACCTGGTCCTCAGCTAACGCTGTGTAGTCCAGGGGAGTATCTATAGTCTCTACCCTGGAGAGGGCGTCTGCGACAATGTTGTCCTTGCCCGCCACATGCCGTATGTCGGTGGTAAATTGGCTGATGTAGTCCATATGTCGGAATTGTCTTGGCGAACACTTATCAGCTTTCTGCTGAAAGGCGTAAGTGATCGGCTTGTGATCTGTGAATATGGTAAATGTCCTGGCTTCTACCATGTGGCGGAAGTGCTTCACAGCAAGATATATGGCCAGGAGCTCTCTGTCGTAAGCGCCGTATTTCTTTTCGGCGGCACCAAATTTTTTCGAGAAAAATGCCAGTGGTTCCCAGTTTCCATCGACGAACTGATGGAGTGCGGCGCCGGCTGTGGTCTCGGAGGCATCGCTGATGATTGATAGCGGTGCGTCACACTTTGGGTGCGCGAGCAGCGTTGCCTGAGCAAGGGCTTCCTTACACTTTTCGAATGCTTCGATGGAATCTTGTGTCCAAGGAACGGGCTGTTTCCCTTTTTGGTTTCCTTGGAGGAAGTCGTTGAGGGGTGCTTGCGTTTCTGCGGCCCGGGGCAAGAATCTACGGTAGAAGTTCAATGCCCCCAGGAACCGGCGGAGATCTTTAATTGTCTCCGGTCTTTTATAGCCCCTGATAGCTTCGACTTTCTCTGGAAGGGGGTAAGTGCCCTCGCCGGACACTAGATACCCCAGGAACTTGACTTCTGGTACTCCGAAATGGCATTTGCTGGCGTTGATGACCACACCGTATTCCTGCAGACGCTGGAACAGTATTTCGAGATGGACCATGTGCTCTTCTTTCGATGCCGAGGCAACGAGTATGTCATCGATGTATGCGTAACAGAAGTCCAGTCCCCGGGTAACTTCATCTATGAAGCGTTGAAAGGTCTGGGCTGCGTTCCGAAGCCCGAAAGACATGACAGGGAATTCGAAAAGCCCGAACGGCGTGGATATGGCCGTCTTCGGGACGTCTTCTCGTGCCACTGGAATCTGGTTATATGCCCGTATCAGGTCAATGGTGGAAAAGATCTTGGTACCTCTCAGAGACTGAGCGAAGTCCTGTATATGGCGAACAGGGTAGCGGTCAGGAATAGTCCTGGCATTCAGGCTCCGGTAGTCACCGCACAGTCGCCACTGGTCGTCTTTTTTGGGGACCATGTGTAGTGGTGAAGCCCAACAGCTCTCTGAGGGCCGGGCGATACCGAGGCGGACCAAGGCCTCAAACTCCTTCTTAGCTCGCTTAAATTTTTCGGGAGCGAGGCGTCGGGGTCGTTCAGCTACTGGAGGACCCGGGGTGGTCCTAATGTGATGGGTGGTACTATGCTGAATTTCCTTGACCGTGCCGTCCGGGCGCGTGAGATCGGGAAATTTCTGTAGGAGGACATGGTAAGAGGACGTACCTGCGACAGTCTTGATGGAGGCGACCTTGTCGGTGCTCTGTTTACCGGGTGCTGTCAGATTCGTCACCTAGTCTAGTAGCCGCCCATTCCGAACGTCGACCAGCAATCCGTACCTCGCCAGAAAATCCACTCCGATGATAGGCCTGGAGACATCGGCAATTACGAATCTCCAGGTGAAGTCGCGTCGAAGGCCCAAATTCAGGGTAAGCGTCAGGCTGCCGTAGGTGGCAATTGTACTGCCATTTGCTGCCGATAGCTCATATGCCTGTTTTGCAGGGCGTCCATGGACCAGGCGCCGTGGATAGACACACAGGTCCGCACCCGTGTCCACCAGGAACTGAGTGCGGGTTATTCGGTCCGTGATGAAAAGGCGACTTACTTGATTAGGGCTGGGGATGCTGGTCGCCATCAGTTGGAGCCCTGAGCGTTTCCCTGCTCAAAAGAACAGGGGGTTTGACATTTATGGGCATTGGCTCGAAAGCGCCAATGGTACCAGCAAATGTCATGGGGTTGCGGTCCCCTAGATCGGCTTCGGGTACGTGATCTTCCAGTGCTGCGGCTTCTAGGGTATGGACTGGAGCCTCGGGACTGGCGGTCCTGCATGCGTAGCTCCGCTATCTCTCTGCGCAACGCGGCCAGCTCCTGTTGCAGCGACTGCGTTTCAGTCTGCCCCCTCGTAGTCGTGGACACCTCATTGAGGGAGGGCCTGCTGGTGTAGTCGTCAATGGCGTCGGCGAGGTTAGCCACTCTGTCTAGTGGGGTATCCTGCTGAGTGGCAAGGACCACCTGCATGCTCCGCGGAAGACGGCCCATCCACAGCGTTCTCAGAACCTCGTCGGACACTGTATTTCCCGCAAGAGTGCGTAAATGTCGGAGAAACTGGGACGGCTTGCGGTCCCCCATATCCTCAAGCTCCAAAAGCCTCCTCGTCTTCTGCTCCTGGGTGGAGCTGAGGCGCCGCGTAAGTTCACTCTTAAGGAGGGCGTAGGCTCCAGCTTCTGGTGGGGCAACGATAATATCCCGAACCTCCTGGGCGTAAGTGGGGTCCAGGGCTCCCAAGACATGACCAAATTTGGTGGCGTCTACCGTTACCCCCGCCACGTCGAAACTTTGTTCCACCATGGCGAACCACAACTCGGGGTCGTTGGGGTAGAACGGCGGAATGCGCACTGCCACGCGGCTGATTTCTGGGGGCACGGTGGCGCTGCTGGGTAGCTCTCGGAGTTCTTTGTGCGGCTGGGACATCGTGGGGATGCTTTGAGCGTGATCGTCTCACTATCGCCTTCCCGTAATGTTCGTTTACGGCCGGTATAGAGTCCTTTCGGGAGTAGTGGTACGCACTTACACACACGAGATGTAAAACACTTTGTCCATCTGCACCCCTGACGCAGTGAACGTTCTTGGCACTTCTGCAATACGCCAGGGAGTGTGTTAGTATGCGCGCACTTTCACCGTTCTTTATAAATTGTCACTGTTTACTATCTTTCATCCATTCGGCTTCCCAAATTGAAAAAAAAAACTTCATATCACGTCGGGGTCACCACTGTTGGGAATATCCGTAGGTCGATGGAATAAAAGAATGATCTGTTATTTAACCGGACCGGACCGGAGTTAGGCTCCGGGAGCAAATAAAATATACAGTGTTCCAGTGTGCACATAAGTTAATTATCAATCACAAAAGAAAATAGTAAAATATCGAAAGTATAGGACAAAGAGAAATGTAAATACTACAGATATGAGACGCGGACCCAGGTTTTCTAAACAACGACCGGGCGGTACTTGAGATGAATCTAGACTGGGGCACGGCGTCATCTCATCCGATTCCCTTTGCTTACATTTGTTTACGTAACCGGCGATGTCTCCGCCGCAGACGTTGTTTATGTTAACCTAATAAAAAAAAAGGGTCCCCGCTCGTAGGCAGGTAGATGGCGCGAGCCGGCTGAGCGCCGCTACAAGAGTAATACCTACGCAAAATCATTCTAAATTTAATTGGTGCATGACGTTTTGATGTTTTACACTTTCTACGCAAAAAAGTAGAGTGGTAGGTACTTATTACAATCATATTATCTAAGCAGTTATTGAAAGTCACAAGAAATTAAGTTATGCGAAAATTAATTATAAAACTAAGCGCAACTTTTCTATTATTTTATTATTTATTATTTTCCTTAAAATGAATCTTCTTGGTAAAAAAATAATTTGTACAAGACACTTGCAAAGGTACTCTTAAAAATTCTATAAAAAAAAACAAGCCAACAAATTTTGCCGGACTAGGTATGTAGCGTATATCAACGGTATATGTTTTCGTTTATTTTCAATTATATGTCAATTATATGTTTTCATTTATTTTCATAGATGGCGGTATGTGCCGCTATACATATTGTATGAAAACTTTGTACGATGACGAATGTCTCGTCACCATCGCACGCGGGTCGGATATTAGAAAGAAAGATTTTCCTTTCCAATCACCGCCGATTAATGATTGACAATAAATGACACCCGAGATACACTGGGCCAAAGCTAACTACGACACAGTGGACAGATTGTAATTGCGGTTTCCTGGTAAGGCGGGTGCCGCTTCAATCGAGATTCTCCTGGCTTCGTCGAATCCGGAACAGTTGGTGTGTCTCTTGCGGAAGGCTAAATTGAACTGATGTTGAACACACACGAGGAGGAATGTCGATTCTCATCGAAAAACGACACCTGACACGCTTTTCAACTGTCACTGGGCAGATTTTTAAAAATTCGAATCCTGGCTAGCGCAGAACCCATCGGGTGACAGTCCGACCAACCAAAATCGCGGCCCGCGCGCGGTGATTACGAAATAAACTTTGAATAAATATTTAAAAATAATCACATAAATAACATAAAATTTCAGAATGTAAATCATTAAGGGTAGTTATTGTTTACATTAATGTAAAAAAATTAAGTATTGGATAGTTTCGAAGATATACCTAAACGAAAATATATCAAAGTTATAACATCCACACGCTTGACACCAGACGTGGAACATATATACAAAATCAGAAGGGCTGGCTGATGGAAGTGTGCGTCTTCGCTGTGGTGGCACTTCCTGGACATTGATTTGTTTATAAACGATGATATTTACCATCGCGCGCGCCCTCTGCGCGCATATTCGTCAAATGAATCGGCGTTTTATTTCCTGTTACGCATTTCCGTCCTTTTCATAAAATCACTGCCACAGATTACAGGAAAGCGAGAGGAAAGATGTTAGACATCAAAAAGAAGATTAAAAAGAATATATATTTAAATATTTCTACTTATGAAATCTACTGAGCATGGTGAGTACAATTAAAAATGAATTGCTTAGGGGCGAATGAATAAGAGAATGGTAAAAAAAGATGAATGATACAAATGTTGTCAGCGCCAGAAATAGAGTGACCGCAAAAGATTTAACATAACCCGCTTAATCAGATACTGGAAGATGTTATATTAGAAGCTTCAACAATTGAAGAGATTGCATGCAAAGGTTTATGAATGTGGATGAGCCGAAAATTGCGTCAAGACAGAAAACGGGGTGATGAAAAGTTAGTTAGTTATAAAATATGTTAACAACTCAGCTTTTTTATTGTCGATTGAATTTATTATCATCCAGTATATCAGTTTTAAAATGAGCGCGTTTCGAATAAATGTGAAGTTGGCAGAGAAAAGGCACACATGTTGTTTGCTCAAATCGAAACTAAACTCGTGTTCATAAATCTGGAATAGAGGTGTTCGTAAATGCGTTCGGAAAAACGCGAACTTTGACGAACGTACCCGCTCCGCCAACAAATTTTAGGTTGTCTGCCGTAGCACACGTGCTAAAATATTGAAATTTCGGTGACGCGAATACTGATAGCTTTAATTTTAATTAGTAACAAGAACAATTGTGATTTTTTGAAATTGTTGCGCCGTCTCTTGTCCTGAAGGTCTGCTTCAATCATAAATGTAAGTCTAAATGTCGCTTATTCAACGTATACGAGGGGCGGGGCAGGAAAAATACGAATTATCGCCGCCACGTGTCATTTATCGCAGAAATTCTACATGAAAATTTTATTATTTTTGTCAACTCTAATATACGCACCTTCGTTCGTCATAATTAATAAAAAAAACGTACTTCTAACCAGCTTTGGGTGTGTATTTGCTTATTTTTTTGACAGTTGTTTGTGGTTGATGCGAATTCACGCTAGCGGCTCAATATTGACCGGCTAAAGCCAATACATCTGTGCTGGTATAAATGCATCTACTTTTGACTCGCTTTGTCAATTTTTCGTTCTCCTGTGTCACTGTTTATTAATTTGATATTTGCCTAATGTTACTTTCTGTATATTTTATCATACACTTTCCTCTGTTTTGAAGGTTATGTGTATTCCATTTTTTCAAACTGCGCATAAAATGTTCATCTTTTGTTACGTTCATGTAGACAGTGAATTTTCAATTGGGATTAAATCCGACTTTTCTCTCTGTGCTTACTTATGGTTTCATTGCTCATCAATGGCTTCTTCAAACCATGACCCATGACAATAATACACCCTAACCTCAGCAACCGATAATGTTTTTGTAGGTAATACATTATATCCAGAGTACTTAAAATTGTCCAAATTCCTCAAAAGCTGTATTGAAGCCACACAATTGCGTCTTACGATTGAAGCTGACAATGGAAATATAATCTGAGTACATGCCGTGCATAGTAACAGTTAATTAAAAAGTGTAATTGGTTATTATAATTTATTTTTCTTGATTAATGTTGTTACTTGAGATCAATATATCTTAATACACATGTGGTTGATTTTCACTTTATGATAAATTCTGTATCTCCAATACTTTCCTTAGGTAGCCACATTCCTTTTTGAAGTGATGAGATGACAGTTTTGTAGCTGTAACTGGTATTTCATTGTAAGGGTGATGATTGGTAACTGTTGGAGGTTTAGTTTCCAGTGTAAACATCTTTTCGTTTAAGAAAGACAAAAACGAATTAGTATGTATGTATTAGTAAGCCGTGTGTATGACGCACATTGTTTGGTTGCGTTGATGTTTATGGGTAATAATCACCAAACAACGAAACAATGTGCCTCATATGCATGACTTACACATACTAATTTGATTGTCTTTCTTATAGAAATAGAAAGAGGTCTACACACTGATTTCTCATAAAATTACAAATTATCAATTAACAATCATCTTTATAATGTATACAAATCTCGCATTCGCAGTTTAAATAATGTTATAGCTCATCATTATTATTTTAAACTTTGTTTTGTTTCCAAAAATTCTATAATCTCGTAACGCCAAAGTAATATATTTTTGTGTTTCAATTACTATAACATAATATCTGTCCCGCGTCCTACAAAAATTATTTTTTCCATTTACTTTCTTAAACCATCAGATTTACTCTATATTTTTCGATAATAAAAAAATAAAACATTTTTTAACATTATCCGAAAATATAGAGTAAATTGAATGGTTTAATATAGTATAGCAAAATAGAATTTTTGCAGATTCGACAATATACTTTGGGACAGTTGATATAGTAGATTTAATAATTAAGTATGCTAATTCTCAGTTATATTTGGACAATATCAAAATTAGTCTCCAACTCTAAAATAAACAAAATGACTTTTTTTTTAATTTCCACTATATAAATAAAAAAAATTAAAATAGTGCCTTAGGGCGGATCAACTTTTATGATGCATCTTAATTATTTCTGTAGCCAAATATTCGTAGTAGTGCAGGTTTTTGACACAAGCACTCATTTTTAATTTTATAAAACAATGTCATGATTGACTGAATTCATACTTTATATCAAAGGTTTGATCTATGCATAAAGTTGTTATAGAAATAAAATTTACATGGTGAATATGCGCATATTGCGAAGTGAATAAGGTAATGTAGTGTTAGGATACTCAGGAAGCTTTTGTATTTAAAATAGAATAAATAGTTATATTATTTACATCATTGACACATTGCGGGTCTAACTATTTATACATTATGAATGTTAATGAAAGTAAATAAAAAAATAAGATATCGAGGTCCCTTCGCTGGTAAATAATTGGAAATTGGCCACAGAAGACTTCGTATCATAAAAATTTAAAACGCTATGCTATTTAAGCTGTAGTACCATTAATGAATTGAAGTTCCATCACACTTGAACCTGAATAGAACTGATCAATTTCTTGAAAACATTTAGTAAAGTATGGTTTAATCTTATTTTCGTAGCAGGTACTCTTAGGTTTAATTTGAAAATAGTGAAATATCGTTGTGATATACTTCATATTCACACAAATTTCCAAATGTTCCCTCACGACTGAAGACCCTTCTGACGGTTAAGAATTTTCTTAGGTTTTCACGGACACTCAGAATCTTCAAGTTGGTGTTTACTGGGGTATTATGCCGTGTTATTACGACCTATCGGGCTCGAAAGGTCGTAACAACACGGCATAATACCCCAGTAAACACAAACTTGAACCTTCTGACGGTATTCCGTCAAACTCCTCTTCAAACAAATAATATACATTATTCATGTTCACGTGCCTACCTTAATGCGGTCATTACACTAAGCCCACTTCCGCGGTGGCAAGCGGGGAAGTGAGCATGAATGTGGACAATGCGAGTAACGTAAACATGTCACTCGTACTAACCATGTTCCCGTCATTGCCGCTATCGGTGCTCCCTTCATTAGCAGTTTTTTTGTACAGAAGTCAACGGATTGGATGTTTTTGGAACTTTAGACGAATGAGAGAGTTATATGGGATTCAACTGATAAACAATTCGCAGTCTACACTAATTTTAGTCAATTTATTTAATTTATTTATTTCATACAATTTCATAAGTCGAATGTGAAGAATGTATAAAGCGGCAATGTTAAACTCAAATCTTGGACGCTGCCACACAAATATTTTGGGATTAAATACAGCAGCGCAAGAAGTAGTGGCAATGGCTGAGTCGTTATCGTCCGTACAATGTAAGGTAGCAGGGAATAATTAGTCGATAAGTCTTCAGTGAAAAACATTCCTTGTTCTCTTTTCGCGCAAGTTATTTATTAATTAAAGCAAATCTGGCTAAGACCCTGTATAAAAATTTTCTCGTTATTCGCAAGTACATGTTTTAAAAATGCGAATCGAGGCTGCACAGTACTAGTATGAATCCCTCATAACTTAATGGGTAATTGCTAACGATTGATGATCAATTTCAGCATGGTGTCTCCGGCAGTGAACGGAAGCGAGGCCACGGAAGGCCTGCCTCCAGGAAACTACACGCTGGTGGGATGGGACATGGACACCACGGGCAGACGGCTCATTGATGAGGTCAGTACAAGGAGACGTCATATTATAGTACCATTTCCATATTGTTTGTTGATTTAACAATTAAGTAAAAAATTGAAAAAACTCTGTCTACAGATTTATCCACAGACATTTTAAATCTCAGGTTACTGTGTGCAGAATATAGAAGGGCATTATATGATATCAGGAATGGTGTCTTAAATAGTTTGTTCATGCATTTTCAAGTTGTTTCTCAAAAACACATGCTGTTCAATTTTGCTACAAGACCACACATATTACTACCATTAAGAACAGCTAGCTGGTTCTTTCAATTTACATTTTGTTGACATATTTTTAACCCTTAAAAGACAGCTAAAAAATACCTTCGGGAACGGTGGTGTAACATAGTGTTACCTGATTAAAAATCGGCATAGTTTTTAATATGTGATAAAATATACATATATACGATACAGATAAGACTTTAAAGGTCCCTTTATATAATTATGTAAGGTAAACATACATATTTGCATTATTTTAGTAAATTATCATAAAATCATGGCATATCGAATTTGCGTGCACTTCCGCTGACGTATCATTAGCAACTGAATTCAACGACGCGGTCAACAGGTCGCGTCAGTCGCCTGCATTTCGTCTTTGTCTAACATGTGTTACGCGACTCTACCGTACTCTTTCGATATTGCTTTCGCTTTCACCGAAACCCAAGCAACCGCCATCTCTGTCCTACATGAAATGTGTGGTATTGTTGTGCTCTTTCTTGCTCGATTTAACTACGATGTGCAATATTCTGCTCTCTTTTACGCACTGGCTGAAAATACGAGAGTAATAAATAAATATTTTTTAATTAAAAAATCCGTACATTCTTAACAGTTTAATTTAGTTATTTTTGCAAAAAATGTGTTTTAGGTTTCGTAAATAAGGTAGATATTTCATATTTTCTATGACAGGTAGACCTACGTTACATCACCGACACACAGGAGTTAAATGAATTTCTTATGGATGTTTTTATTTATTTGTTTATTTCTTTTTAAGTTAAATATAAAAACTTATGATTTTACCAATCCATGATGATGAGACCAGCCCTGGAGTTTACTTATACAAACAATTTTACAATATTAGATAGATGATCGATGGATCAGGAAGTTTTTTAAAATTTAATTGGTGTACATGTCAATACAAAGTTAAGATTATTTGTTTAAAAAATGTTCTTGAATAAATATAATATTTTAAAATTTTATATTTGTAGGTGTATTGTATTGCGTATAAATAAACAATATAACTAAAAATGGTTGTCATTTATAGGCAACAACCTGGCTGTATCTAACTTTGTCTAAGAAAACTTTGTCTTCACAAAAACTGTCAATTGATTAAACGGAAAATTTGATAGAATGTTGTCATTGCATGTGTAATTTTCTAATTATATTTTTGTTCTTCAGCTTTTTTCATTTAGAAAAATGTACCTATATGTTTTAATTTACTGTACCACATGTGTACCATATGATTCAGGCTGATCTGATATGATTATAGGTTATACGTAGTAGTCTTTTAGATTTGTATCTGATTGTATCGATGATTGGTAACTGAGATATAATTTTTATCTATTACTGATGGTTGTCTGTCAAATTGTGAAAAATCTTTTAACAATCATTCATACACAAATCTCAAATAACAGTTATTGGGTATCTGGTTAAAATATCATCACTAGTGTACTAAGAGGGTTAATTCTAATGTCATCAGCAATTACATGAGATGCAGAGATTATCCATGCATATAGAATGGTTATTGAATATATGTTTATGCATACTGTTAAAAAAAAATATGATTGAACAAACTTTGCTATTTTTCTTACTCAGATTTCAATATTGTTTTCAGATCTGCCATATTGGTGCTTATACCCCATCGTCACAATTCTCCCAGTACATAATGCCCCACGGTAATCTCAACCCTGGGGCTAGGCGCCGACACAATATTAGGGTGGTCACCATCGGTCGCTATAGAATGCTAAAGGACAATGTTTCTAATAAGGTATTTATACATTGATAAAAATGCTAATGCTTGAACTATTTAATACATAATGAGCAACCCTGCAAGAAACAGATTGTGGACCCAGAGGACACTACGAGAATTAAATATGAAATAGGATGACACAGAAAATGTTGATCTCATTGGTGAGCAAACTGCTTGTGCAAAATTAGCAGTGCTCAAATACCTAGACAAAATTTAAAAAAAATAGTTTTGTAATTGCTTTTTTAGGACACATGTAGTGCTTGATTCCAAAACCCCCTAAAATGATTGTATGTGTTTTTGGCTTTTGTTTATGGATGAAAAACATACGTTTGGAAAGCTTCTTTGCGGTTTTTTGTATTTTGGAACAAATCCTGTTTTTTAACATGTAATACAATGTGTTCTTCATGTAGCTGACAAAATTTCTACAAAATTGCATAAGGCATTAATTGAAATTATGCGAAATCCGTTTTAGGGGATTTTGGAATTAGACGCTACCCTCGCATTTGTTATTTTTTATTTTTTGCATATAAGATATCGAGTTCACCATAAATAAATTTAAATTTACTCAGTCTTAAGCAACAGTATTTAAATAATAATAAAGAAGAAAGGATATTTTTATAATTTGTGATAACAATCTACCAATCAAGTTTTGAAACATGAATTATTTTCACGCACGCTATGGTTTTTGCACTTCACCCATTTAGTTTTGGTTTTTTGATCTTGGTCGCCCCAAAGACACTTTAACCAAGTCTATGTGTAAGGGTCTGTATTATTTACACGTGTGTTCTATTTTACAGGTATTGAAAACCAAATCAGAAATATCAGCCCTAGTAGAATTCCTGGAATGGCTGGAGGTTCAAAAGGGTGAATCGTCTGACGGAGTTATCCTGATCATACATGAACCAAGAAAAGTCACCTCACCCATGTTATTAGAAGCCCTACGCAGGTAAATACCACTCTGCACCCTTTTGATCTCTTTTTTCTGTGTACAGTAAAAATATTACACATGTCAATTTTTATCATACCTATTGCAAGCGAAATCTGAACAAATGTATTGTGTAAGAAAAAATTACTGAGAATAAATCTTCCGTGATATTTTGAATTTCACATATCTGAACCCCATAGCATAACTTAGTCTGATAAAAAATATCAGCATTATATACTTTTATGACAATTTTACCCCACAGTTTAATGGATGAACAGCTAAGATGGTAGAGCCTTCGCTTAGCGGGTGATAGGTACCGGGATCAGTATTCACCGCCTCCAAAATTATTTAGTTTCACAAGCTCCTGTTATCGGTTAAGGTTAAAAATGGGTTGATATTTTCTGATTCAATTTTGGACAAAGTTTACTGGGAAGACCCACTGAATAAACAAGGTCTATATTAAAGTTAGTTCAAGTTCTATGTGTAGAACTCTGTTTATAAATCTAAGTTATTATTACCTAGTCCCTATATTAATGTTAGAAATTTTACATTTTGTCGTTCATTATGTGATTCAGCTGAGTTGTTAAATAAGTCCTTTTACATAGAGAAATATTGTTTTTATAAATTTAACTCTGCAACCTTTTTTTAGTCAGTGAAAAATAATGATAGATATAATTTTTTTAAATGTGAGAATTGTTAATGGAAATTTAAGGGACCCATAAAAAACATTTTGAATTATGCAGAACCCCGTTAACTCAAAATTCAAGGGGAAAAAAATCACAATGCGATTGCAAAATTCGTCAAAATCGTAAAAATCATGAAAAATGCCATTAATTTTGTAAAAAACATGTGTATGTTTCGCATATTTCAAGAAATCATTTCAAAAATGCAATATTTATTATGCTAATGTACATAAATAATTAATAATATTTTACAAAGATCGCGACATTTATATTACTAAGTACCTGATATTGACATATTTGCTGTTCTCACTTGCAAAAACCCAAAAATTTATTTTTTTAATTTTGCGAAATTCCAAAGAATATTCGAATTATGTGACATAAAATGTATGTTGAATTACGGCGCAAGGGGCTAAAAATTATTATTTAGAATATCCGGGGTTTTCGAATTATCAGGTCTAATTTAATATTATCGAAGTTTTACTGTATTAGTAGGTATTGCTAGTCTAGTAGAGATTTTGGAAGAGAACTTTCGTAAATCTTCTTATTTTTTTTTTAATGATTCAACTGTGTAAAGAAAAGAAGGATGAATAATGTCTTTACAAAAAGTAGTGCTGTAATCTTTTAATTTCTTAATGACTTATAATAATTAGAATTCTTTTATGAAGTCAGGTGACTAAAAGTAATTTCTTAAACATTACGAAACATTACAAATTCTTATGAATTATGATGACACCTGATTAAATAATCTAATCACCTCTGGATTCTGATAGACTTTTTTGAAATCAAAGGTCACATGCACCAATACACGCTGATTAAAAATTTACACACTAAAATAAAGCCATAAGTAGAAATAAAAAATATAAGTATTTGAGCGAAGAACATAAATATTAAATTTCAGCTATAATTATAGAAAATCAATAATTTAGAATTCAAAATACCCTATCAAATCGAAAGTTAAAAAAATTATGGAAAAATAACCGTAATTTGCTGTTGTATGACATTGTTATAATAATAAAAAAATAACAAAATTGCGGGAAGGATAAAAATTTGTTTAGTTACTGGTATATTTGCTTATTAAAAGGTGGATAACAAATTAAAATTCCATTTATTTAAGAATACTACAAACATGATCCAAGATATCACGAAGGGTATTGAATAAGGCCCCATTATCTGTTCATATGGATACTAACATAATAAGACATTGAACAAACAAAGATGTTTAAAACTAATAATGTCTCTGACACTTTTTGAAGATATCCTCTTTTGGCGCATCTAGAGTAAAATATTTCTTGTAATGGAAGTATGTTTTAAACTGAAAGTATATTTTAATTATGTAAAATGTTATGCATATATTTTAAAGTGTAATGCTATTAATCACACTTTTAAACAATTCCAACATAGTGCTTTGACGGGTGGTATTTAGCGACATTGGCCTGAATACAGAGTCAATCTTATAATATAAAAGTATTGTACGTTTTTCCGATGCCAGGTTAAAATAAAACAAATTGCGAAATCGTATAAAGAAGCGAAGAGTACAGATTGTTTTAAAATACATGCAAATAAAATTGGTCGCTTAATACATAAATGTGTTTTAAAATTGTCTGTGAATCTCTTGCCACATGCATACTCTTACTTAACTTAATCTCAACTGAATTTTTCAGGTTAGAATGTCGCATTCCGAATGACTTTTTTTTTTCCTACATCGTTTATCTTTTTTTTACATTTTTCAAAGCGTTCATAATTTGAGAACACGACATTAAGTACAGATATGTCATTATAGGGAAGTTGTCCTCAAAAATCAAAAATGCTAAATTAATATATCGACTCTGTGCGACTTTTCAATGTATTTGATAGATCTTTCTTTAAATTTAATGTTAGAATATCCTTTTTAAAATTTGATTGTTTTGAGAAATATGAAGAAAAAAAACGTTAAGCCGCAAGCGGCCATCACAGCCAACCACACTGTCAAGCAGCAAGCAAATAATAATGGCAGACAGCCGCCCGCAGGGCTAGTACTTAATGATTTAAAGATTAAGATTCGCTTTTAAAGCATAATTTGCAGTGTAAATTTACATTAACCCTTCCGTATCCATGCTGTACACTGAGTGTACATTGCTTTTAATAAAGTCAATATCTCTGTAAACATACTAATCACAGAGTTCATATTTTAGGTATTCCTCCGTTATGTATTTAAGTAATGAATAAAATAATTACAATATGTAAGTATTTGCCAGATGCAACAAAAAAAAATGTTTTTTGTAGGATTATGTCATAAATATCTCAATACGTGGGTGTATGTGTGCGCGCTTGTTGGCGGTTTTAGTGTATTTAGTGTATTACGCAATAAAATTCACGACAGTTGCGTCCGGTCTTCCGCGCGGAGTAGGGGTTATTGAGAGTGTACTTACTACAGGGTGATCAGTGCTTCTTTCGTGATTTGTCTTTATTATTAACGGTAATTATTATCTTAAATATTATTTTTTATAAGGTTTTGCTGTATTATTTTATAATTACGATTATATTTACAAAGATCATGTTAATTTTAGAAAAAAATGGCGGGAATAAATATGACAGATGAAGAGATAGCTAATCAGCTTGAATACGACAGTGATCTTGATTTCGAAGTATGCGATTATATGACAGACACAGAAGATGTCCTTGAAGATTTAGACGATACGGATTCAGAACTGAATGCCAGTGAGAATGACGATGAGGACACAGAAAATTTTGTTGAAGATTCAGAATTGAATGCCGCTGGGAATGAAGATGTAGGAGAAATATTTACATCAAAAAACGGATTTCAATGGAATGCACTACCACCACAATCCTCAAGACGAAGGCAAATCAATATTATTGAAGAAAGTTCTGGACTTAAAAATGATAGTACTACTGTTAGTACCATTAAAGAAATGTTCTATTTATTTATAAACGAAGACATGGTGAGAGAAATTTGCGATGAAACAAATCGCCACTTAGGGTGAATATCTACGAATGGAATCGAGCCGCTATCGGTGGAAGAGTTATTCGCATTCATTGGAGTAATCCTTGCATCTGGCAGAAATCGAACCCGAAAATTAAGTTTAAACGAATTGTGGCTAAACGAGGGCCCTTTTTGCCAGCCATTTTTCGCAGCAACTCTTTCACGTAATAGATTTATTACGATATTTAGTCATATTCGTTTTGATGATAAAGAAACAAGACAGGAAAGATTAAATGCATCGTCAGACAAATTAGAACCAATCAAAACTATTTTTAATAAATTTGTTCGTGGATGTAAAGAAAATTATTCTCCATGTAGCAATATTACTGTAGATGAACGTTTGGCTACGTACAGAGGTAACTGCCCATTTCGCGTGTACATGAAATCCAAACCCGGTAAATACGGCATTAAAATGTGGGTAGCGGCTGATTCCTCAACTGCTTATATACTAAATATTCAGGTTTACACAGGTAAAGTGAACAATCGTACAGAGGTAAACCAAGGTAACCGGGTAGTGATGGAGCTAGTTCAACCGCAATACGGTAGTAACAGAGGAGTAACGACAGATAATTTCTTCACGTCAATGCTTTTGGCTGACAACCTTTTGGAAAAAGGGTTAACTCTTACTGGCACAATTCGAAAAAACAAGAGAGAAATACCCAAGCAATTTTTGCCATCGAAACACAGACCAGTATATAGTAGCTTGTTTGGTTTTGCACCAAACAAGACACTTGTTTCGTATGTGCCGAAAAAAAATAAATCAGTGTTGCTATTATCCACCCAATTTAGTGGAAATGAAATCAGTCATACTGAAGAAAAGAAGCCAGAAATGATTCTACATTACAACAAGACAAAAGGCGCAGTTGACACGGGAGATAAAATGACACGAGAATATTCTTGTGTAAGGTCGACAAGAAGATGGCCTTTCAGAATATTTATGGAGATGTTGGATATAGCGGCGCTAAATGCATATTTATTATGGATGAAAAAATATCCAGAATGGAAACAAAGTAATAGAAGTCGCCGTAAATGTTTTATTAGACAGCTTTGTTTGGAATTGGCTAAGCCAAATATTTTAAGAAGAAAAAATAGCAATATTAAATTTCACAAACAACAACAAGATGCCATAGATACAGTCATTTCTCATTATAATTTACAACTACCCGAAACTACTGTAGATAATACTATAAACATTCCGCTAGAAGGCACATCTGGGAGCTTGTCAACTGTGTCTCGGGTGTCATCGAGAAATTGCAGAGCATGCCCGTACGAAACGACAAAAAGAACCCGAGTATTTTGCCATATCTGCAAAAAACCAATATGTTTATCTCATCGAAAAGAGAAAAAAATCATAACATGTTTTTCTTGCGATACAAAAGATTTATAATAAGCTTTCTTATTTTTTATGAAAATATTTATTGTGTTATTTTGTGAAACTTTTATTACAGTACTTATTATTACTTATATCTGCTGCTATTTTTT
>JADDOH010018739.1:0-22944 GCA_016648135.1 Agrypnia vestita
ATTGTAAATTTGGCATAGGGATTTTTTTTTTGTATATTTTTGTGAGTAATGGTACATTCAATTCTTGAAATATATTTAGTCATAAGGTTTTTTGAGAATCGTTTTAATAATTATTTTTTTATTATGATTAATGGCTGTACGGTAGACTTGTAAGCCCCTCCCCATCTAATAATACCATTCTGTAAGAGGGACTACACCAACGCGTAATACACCATTGTAATAGTATTTTTGTTAAATATATTGCCTAGATTGTAAAAACATAGATCAATTTTCTTAAGCCCGGTTGTTTCAAGTTCGATCAAAGTAAGCGGTCGATCAAAGCATAGATTTTTACGAAAACGGATCGTTTGTTTGGTGGAGAACGTAAAAATCTATGCTTTAAAAGAACGCTTACTTTAATCCAACTTGAAACAACCGGCCCTTAATCGTTCCATGGTCAGATTGACATGATCTTGTCATTTGACATATTTGATCATCAAATAGCGTGAAAAATTTCAACTTTGTTACCTCTCTTGGAGAGAACAAGATGTTTCTAGCCTTCAAGTATATGGAAGGTTTAGAAGAACACATTTATATATGAATACTGGAAATGAATAAAGCACGAAGAACCAAAAATACCTATTTTTTCTTTAGAGAAGATTTTTTCTTTTCTTTTTTATATAAATAAACAATTACTTATTCCATAGAGACGTTTGAACCTCCCTGTAGGGACGCGGTGCATTGCTCGCAGCAGTGGAGTAGTTCCGCCGTACTAGACGCTCACCTTGTGCAGTGCCATTAGATCACGGGCGCAGTGCTTTCTTACAGGCAACCGAGAGACCAACCTTGCCGAGAGACGCGGGTGGCGAGGAAAGCGAATCGAACGCGGTGAAAAATAGTGATTGCGAGTATTAATCACTTTCCATGAGTCGAAAGGAACGCTTGGCGGTGTAATGTCCGAGCGCACGGTGCAAAGACGATATATTTATTTATTTTTTTAACGGTTCACAAACAATGAAAAACACCTAACATGATATATAATTATAATACAATAAGTTTAAATGCTTTTCATCACTTAAATGTGAACACATCAAACATAGATTTTATAGAGTGAGATTGAACAAAGAGACTAAGCAGCTAATTTCGCAAGTTTGGTAATAGTCCTCTTATATTCGTAAAAACTGTCATGAAATATTTCAATGAACTTCAGAGAAAGCAGGAGTAGAAGAAAATTGATAGATACAGTATAAGTTACCTAGATTCATAAACTATAAGTTACGTATTCCAAGACAGGAAATAGGAATGAAAAAATTTTCCGATTTCGAATTTATTAATTTTATTCGTCATATTCAACTTTGACATTAGGCATTGCGCGTCGGAAGTAAAGAAAAAATTATCCTAAATGAAGTGATTTAAGGAAAGTAAAGGAAAAATATAAATAAAATCAGCTGTTAATTTGTCATACTTTCAAATATAAGGCTGTTTTGTGCGATATATTACGATATAATATGTATACATTCACACGCGTTCACCTACCTATCTTTTTGGTTTTTGGAAGTTTTTGATGTGTAACATCTTTACGCTAGGTTCATGGGAAGCCGCTGACTTCTTTACCGACTCATCCAAATTGCCTGCTCGAGCCGCAGACTTATGTTACTGAGCATTACTGAAAAAAGAACGAAGCGTTACACATCATTTGCGACTACTGTAAGACTCTTCAATTTTTTTAATGCAGTTACTCAATTTAACAGACCTATTAGAAGTAGAAAAAAATATCTAAAATAATTAAGTGGATTGTGGATTGCCCAGGTTTGGTGAACATGATTAAATATCGTACACCCTGCCTTTGTTGAGATACCATGCTCCATTTCATGGAGACGTTTATCGCTCTAAAAATATTGAATAAAATTAATAACAAATTTAATTCTTCGGATTTGTTTGTAGTATAAGTAGCATTGAAACAAATTAAATAAGTGGGCACGAAAATGTAATGCCCTTAGGTATAAGTGACCGAAACATTGTTAATCATGTTGGTCAAATATACAGGAGGTCAGAAAGGCCGGGTATACACGACAGAATATCCCAGAAAACTAGACGCAGAAGATTCTGAAGACCTGAGAATTTTTTTTATAAGTGCACTGCTCCATTGTAAAAACGAGTGATTGTTTTTTGATTTTTATAAGTGCATTTCTCCATTTTACAAGTGATTGCTCCATTTACTATGCAAGTTATGACGCGAAGTGAGTACCTATATGGTGGCGATCTTCTATTTGATGTTTTCAATGCTACCATTAAATACATCGACATTATCGCTCAGTTAATTTAAGAGCAATGCACAATGTTCAGGAAAGTGCAGCTGAAGCGCTAAGTCAAAAACTAGTCGACGACACTAACAAAGTCACCAAAGTATTAATCGACATTGATAACTCCGTACAAGCAGGTATGGTCAAACTTTACAGACTAGGAAAATCTCGAGATAATAAACCAAGACCGATTAAAATTGTGTTCAATGCCCCGTCTATCCCAAAACTTTTACTCAGCAAACGTCGCATGCTAAAGGAAAATATAAGAATATATCAAGATCTGACTCCAAATCAACAAAATAGGCTAAAGGAATTACACGAGGAACTTGAAACTCGGAAAAAGGAAGGAGAAACTGATTTAACATTGAAATATATTAACTCAGTCCCGAGAATAGTTGTGAAATCAAAAAACTATCAAAATTCAAACTAAACAATAAAGAGGTCATGAAGACAATTTACTATCAAAACGTACGAGGTTTAAAAACTAAAATACAGGAATTACGCAATAATGCTCCTCTTATAAGCTGTGATATATTAGCATTCAGTGAAACTTGGCTAGACAGTTGTGTAAAATCAAGTGAATTAGGTTTCGACTGGTGTAACGTATATCGCAAGGATAGGGATCACTTAACTAGTTCGAAGTCCAGGGGAGGTGGTGTGCTTATCTGTGTACCAAAAATTATGTCTTCTCATCAGCTTGTCTCAGTACACAATGACATCGAACACGTAATTGTTATGCTGAGCACAAAACCGGAAAAAACCATAATTGTTTGTACGTACATACCACCGTCTTCTAGTATTGATGTCTACAAGAAACATGTAGAGGAAATAGAAATAATACGTACTAAATATCCGAAATTGAAATTAATATTACTGGGTGATTATAATTTGCCAAACAATTTAATACCAGGGGAATTAACAGATCCTAGATCTGAACTAGTGAATGTTAGCGCGCAAACATCACAAATAATCGAAATGTCTTTTTTCCTTGGCTTGACACAAGTAAACAATACCTTTAATTGCAATAATCGCATCCTTGACCTTGTTTTCTCAAGTGATAAATTCACGGAAGTGGAACCAGCAGACGAATATTTACTCTCTGTTGATACACATCATCCACCCTTGATTATAAGCATTAAGTACAAATATGTCAAACCGCATGAATATCATACATTTTCACGAAATTTTCATAAAGCTGACTATGCTTCTATTAATGAACATCTTAAGTACATCGATTGGTCTTTTTTGTTGAATTGTGATGATATTGATGTTATTACTGAAAAATTTCATAGTAGGATCCTAAAGAATTAGTATTTATTTATTTGTAGCCGACACTCAAGAAACAATAATAATGACTCAGGCCCGGGGGTAGCAACACCGCTATCGTCGCCGTTTTTTAGCCGTGAATTCTAACGAAATTACGGACGTTACACGAAGTATGGACGGAAAGACAGACAGAAAATGAAATTATTATGACTGATAATATATTATAATATTCTCTCAGGATAATAAGTACTTCGTACTTCAATATTCTTACTGCACGCCCCTGCTATCTTTAAAAACAGACCAAGGACCAAAACCAGTTCACTATAAGATAACAATTACGCAATCTCCACTTCTTCCTATACTTGGATCATGCCGAGGTTGATTCCATCACATCTCGTCTTTCCGCAATCTTCTTCATTAGCCTATAAGCCAACAACACCATTTCATCCATGTTTTACCTCTTATAATTTATAATGTCCTTTGCAAACCACAGTACCTACCTGAAATCTACATTCAACATTCCTCTTCATTCATTCATCCATGTTTTAGTGCCAAACTAGCTCCACGATAACGAGACGGAGATAGATGGGGACAGGGAGGGTTAAACTAGATTTACGTTTTGGCAAAATTGCTTTAGTCTGCTTTTGAAGATAGTTAGTAACTGAATTTTCGAATACAGTTACTGAATTTTTGAGGCTAGTTACTGAATTTTTGAAGCTAGTTACTAAATTTTTGAAGATAGTTACTGAATTTTTGAAGACCGTCACTGAATTTATGAATACAGTAACTGAATTTTTGAGACTAGTTACTGAATTTTCGAAGATAGTTACTGAATTTTTGAAGATAGTTACTGAATTTTTTAAGAAAGTTACCCAATTTCGTAGATAGTTACTGAATTTTTGAATACAGTAACTGAATTTTTGAGACTAGTTGCTGAATTTTTGAAAAAAGTTACTGAATTTTTGAAGATAGTTACTGAATTTTTGAAGATAGTTACTGAATTTTTGAAGAAAGTTACCCAATTTTGTAGATAGTTACTGAATTTTTGAATACAGGAACTGAGTTTTTGAGACTAATTGCTGAATTTTTGAAAAAAGTTACTGAATTTTTTGAAGATAATTACTGAATTTTTGAAAATAGTTACTGAATTTTTTATACAGTTACTGAATTTTTGAGACTAGTTACTGAATTTTTGAAAAAGTTACTGAATTTTTTAACGAAGTTACTGAATTTTTAAAGATAGTTACTGAATTTTTGAAGGTAGTTACTGAAATGTTGAAAAAAGTTACTGAATTTTTGTAGATTGTTACTGAATTTTTGAAGATAGTTACTGAATTTTCGAAGATAGTTACTGAATTTTCGAAGGCCAGGATTAGATTAGATTAGAGAGGAATGTTGAATGTAGATTTCAGGTAGGTACTGTGGTTTGCAAAGGACATTATAAATTATAAGAGGTAAAACATGGATGAAATGGTGTTGTTGGCTTATAGGCTAATGAAGAAGATTGCGGAAAGACGAGATGTGATGGAATCAACCTCGGCATGATCCAAGTATAGGAAGAAGTGGAGATTGCGTAATTGTTATCTTATAGTGAACTGGTTTTGGTCCTTGGTCTGTTTTTAAAGATAGCAGGGGCGTGCAGTAAGAATATTGAAGTACGAAGTACTTATTATCCTGAGAGAATATTATAATATATTATCAGTCATAATAATTTCATTTTCTGTCTGTCTTTCCGTCCATACTTCGTGTAACGTCCGTAATTTCGTTAGAATTCACGGCTAAAAAACGGCGACGATAGCGGTGTTGCTACCCCCGGGCCTGAGTCATTATTATTGTTTCTTGAGTGTCGGCTACAAATAAATAAATACTAATTCTTTAGGATCCTACTTTTGACGGGTCCCAAAGAGCTAGTAATTTTAATGATTATGTAATTAAGGGAATATTTTGAAATTACTTCTTTTTTTCCAAAATACGTGCTTGTCATGCTTCAATGTTCTGCCTGCATACACCTGAAGGGTAGTTATGGTCTGTGACGATGTGGTGGATATCTGTGTCAGTTGATTCCACAGCCTAGCCTAGTACTCCGAATAAGGAGTTGAAAAATTCAGTATGAATGAGTATGAATAGTAACTGATATAATACTATAATAAATGATTTAGTACTATGAATGGGGATGAATGATAAATGATGAATAGTAATAAATAGCTGAACTCAGTGAAAGGCCAAGTTGAATTTAGATTCAGGCTATAATTTTTCTACAGCGATCTGTACAACGAAGTCAAAGAGCAGACAAACAAAACAGCGGTTATCTCAGGATTCTTAAGAGGCACAGTGCCAATAAGCATACGATTACTATCACTGAAAAGCAAAGTCAGAATATATAAAACATGCATAAGACCTATCATGACATACGGTATCGAAGCAAGAGCGGACACAGTGAGAACTAAACACCTCAGAACTACCGAGATGAAGACCCTAAGACCCATTGCGGGCAAGACCCTCAGAGATAGAGTAGGTACCCAACGCGGAAATCCGCAGAACCTGCGACACACAAGACATTGTACAATGGAGCAGGCAGAGAAGGCATTTCTAAGGGTCCACATCGAGAGAATGGACCAGACAAGACTTCCCAGAGAGAGAGAGCTGGACGTCCTCGTCGCAAGACCAGGGCTGACCTGTCAATACAGATCAAGGATCTAATAAAAGAAGAAAAAGAATTTTTCTAACTCAGTTATTTCTCTAGATCAGTGTTTCCTAAATTATGGGTCGCGACCCACCAGTGGGTCGCGAGCGGATATTAGGTTGGTCGCAGTCACAACACCGCGCAACACGTCTCGTCTGGATCGTGTCATGTTTATTATAAATAACGAAGTGCATCCAGATATCAATGTAGTGTCTGCAATTTTCACTCATTTAACAGAGTTGAAAAATAACTTTAACGCCAACTTCGAAGGAGAGATGAAAAAGTTCAACAGGATAAACTGGATATAAAATCTATGTCAAGATAACATACCGACTGAAATGTCAACAAAACAAGTGAAGAGCTTATTGATTTATCAGAAGATACATCGCTGAAAAATACTTTTAATCGCAAGCAATTAGCAAAATTTTGGCTTTCAGTTGCTGACACTTATCCCTGCTTTTTTGACGAAGCGATGAAAGTCCTCCTCCCTTCCACTACCTCATGTGAAGTGGGATTTTCTGCCATGGTTTCTATTAAGACTAAATACAGAAATAAATTGGACGTATCGAATTCACTGCGATTAAAAGTGACTAAAATTGAAGTTAACGCTAATGCTGTTGTGACAAAAAAAGGCAACAAATTCATTTATTCCATTAAAATACCACATAGGTATTAACATTTTTCGTAACAGTCTTTCGTATGTTTACAATATGTATTGGGAAAATGTGAGGCAGGAGGTGGGTCCCGATCCTGTCAACCTTGGGAACCACTGCTCTAGATACAAATGAAAGTACAAACAACAGAATGCTAGTAAACTTAGTAAAAACCACTACCAGATTTACGGTCTACCGCTTTCGAGACGTACCTGTCTCTTCGTCAGGACCAACACTACACTACTACATTCACAGCACTATACACCCCAACCACAGTATTGTAAAACTATCACCACTATTGTTCACATGCGTGTTAATCTTGTCAGAGAAATTGAACTACTGGACAATTCAGGGATCTAACGAGAGAGAGCGAGAGGGGGCGGGGTCTAAAGCGGGTGTTACCACATCTCTTGTGAACGCTACATTGAACAAAGGGCTATATGGAAAATTAATTTGGTTATTAATGAGAGGTACTCTATTATGTTCGATACATGTATCCTACCGATGTTGACATATAGACTAGAAACAGCCACACTAACAGAAAAAAGCATACAAAAATTAAAATGTACACAGCGGGCCACGGAAAGGCAGATGCTCGGCGTAAGCCTTCGAGATAAAATCAGAAATGAAGAAATAAGACGCCGAACAAAAGTTGCCGATATTATGGACCGTATTGCAAAACTTGCATGGCAGTGGGCTGGACATATGACTCGACAAGAGGATAGTAGATGGGCACACGGAATCTTACAATGGAGGCCCTGGACAAAAAATAGAAGCGTCGGAAGACCTCCAAAAAGGTGGTCTGATGACTTAGTCCAGCAAGCAGGAAGAACTTGGGTGCGAAGGGGGAGAAACAGAGATGAGTGGAAGAAAATGGAAGAAGCCTACATCCAGCAGTGGAGAGAAACAGGCTAAGGAAGAAGAAGAAGAAGACTATTATTCACCGCCTCCCTAATGTAAAAAATTTTTAAAGTATTCAATTTTAAACCTTTATTATTACTATTTAATATTTTCACCCCTATTTTTGGGTCAAATTTATGATTATCTTCTATGAGGTGGTTGGAAAATTCTGATAAATTGTTGTTATTAAGACACCTCGTATGAAAGTACAAACTATGTGGCAGGTTTTATTTGGAAATGTCATTTTGAATTTAATTTCGAGATGAAAATAGCGAGGGTTTGTTTTCTCTGCTTTTTGCAGTCCCCTGCAGAGCGAGGTACGCAGGTACCTACCAAGAATGCAGCGCAGCTCGCCAGGTACCCTGGAGTGCCTCCCCAGCATCCAGAAGACGGCTTAGACGGTCCACGGTTGAATGGCCTTCTTGTCTTCGTCTGGGGTCAGATCGCGGCTCGTCTAGCGCCGAGTGAATCATTCCATACTGGAATATAGTAAGGATCATCTGCGAATCGAATGATTCATCTGGTGAAAACGAAAGTGTTTCTTAATTATTATTATATTTAATATACATTTTAAATTCATTAAGGCGAATTTATTATATACCTACAGGATGGGCAAAACATCTTTTTTTTAAATTATTATATATGTTTTTAAACAAATGTTTATAAATAAATAATTAATTACATATTCTTTAGGACCCGGCGGATAAATTCCCCTTTCCCTTTACCTCACCCCCTCCAATTTTGCAAATTTATTCTTTAGGAACCGACATTTAAAAGTACGTCATTTTGTCGGTATCTATGCTAATATCTCATAAATTTTGCTAAATTGATTTAACGTTAATTCAAAGACGGAACGCCACACAAGAACCGAAAGTCATCGTTTCGACAGTAATAGCGATTTAATAAATTAATATTTGTAAAAAAGGAAAGAAACTAAATTTCGTAGAAAACTTATTGATTATTTGTAACAGAAATGTAATTAATATTCAAATACCTTTTATTTTGTCCCCTCTTCTGCACTTCGTGACCACGCCCGTACACCCACCCGACTCTAATCTCCCGCCCACTCCTCACGTCGTCCTTCAGTCTCAAGTTTAGTATTATAAATATTATTAATAACTAACAAACTCATCATCATGCCCATTCCCAGAGGGGCAGGCAGAGAGGATAGAATGCCACACTCTTTTATCCTTGCACACCATTTTTATTCGTCCACTTTTATACATTTTCTAATGCACGCCCTTCGGTTGTTGAGGCTTGTAACAGGGCCATCCTTCAATATTTGATTTATCTCGTCAGGCCAGGTCTTCCGCGGAAGCCTTCATGCTTTTCTCATGCATCCGTTACATATGGCCAAACCACCTCAGCTATCCTTTCTTTATTCTATTTCCTATTACGCTACAGTCAGCATTACGTTAACTTCTAAATCGTTCATTCTCCACTCTATCGTACAAAGATTTTCCACTCCTAAGTCTATGCGACCGCCTTATCTCTGAAACCATTTCTCTTTGTTTATATTGGGGGGCATTGTCATTGTGATTATGTATTACATATTGCAGAACTGCCAGTGACGACGTATGGAGTGGAGACTATGGTCCTTACAAAGAAAAGTGTAGAAAAGCTCAAATGCACCAACGATCCATGGAGAGATCCATGCTTAGAGTAAGCCTAAGAGATAGAATAAGGAATGATGAAATTAGGCGCAGAACTAGAGTAGTGGATATCATGGATCCTGTAGCGAAGCTAAAATGCAAATGAGCAGGGCTTGTTGCAAGGCAGGATACTACAAGATGGACTCCCAGAGTTCTGAAGTGGAGACCTTGGGAGAATAAAAGAGGCGTCGGAAGACCTCAAAAGAGATGGGCTGACGACATAACCGGTGTGGGGGCAAGAAATGGCTACAATTAGCAAATAACTAGAAAGGATAGAAGAGGCCTATATCCAGCAGTGGAGAGATGAAGGCTGAAGAAGAAAAAAGAATAAGAAGAAGATTGCAGAACAGTGTCGTATACAAAACTACATTGAATCACCTTATACAGAATTACTATTATTGATGCATGCACTTACAATATGTACTCAATATGCACTTACAATATGCACTCACTATAAACACTTATATGGAATTTTAAAGATGTACTGCTGATGATTTTCTCAATTGTTTTTTTTTTCATTTTGATTTAAACCTTGAATAATTCATTTTCATTTTTTAATCACATGGAAGGGAATTAAAAATATAATCCCTCGATATGTGAAGCAGTGCTGGGCTCCTATGAATCTAATGAGAGTAAAATCCTCATCTCAAAGATTGTCTCTACTCAAAAATCTTATTACACAGGTCACAAAGCATTGGCGTATTACTTTTTAGGTAATATATATTTTTATTAAAAAATTAACGTAATAACCACTCCACCTCTGAAAAAAAACAACGTATATCTTATTTTCTCTACTAAAAATATCTTTATAGGTATTACAACAAAATTATAATCCATTAACAAAAATGTAATTCGAACTGAACTGCCTAATAATATTTGTACATTAAAACTCCACCTCCGAAACAAAATACCTTGGTATGATCATTGATCAAGTGAAATAGACACGTCATAGAACTTGTAAAAAGAGTAAGGAAATGTGTCTACATATAGAACTTGTAAAAAGAGTAAGGAATATTTTAAGCACAAAAATAATCAAAAATGTATATAACGCTATCGTTCACTCTCTGCTCATGTACGGCGTTATCGGATGGGGAGGTTCTTATAAAAAAAATATAAACTCAGTAAAAATATCACAAAGGATCATTATTAAAGTAATACTGGAATAAAATCTACCTCTTCAACAAAAGATCTTTTTAAATTGTTTCCAGTACCTTTCCATATTGAAAATATGCAAAGAAAAAACCTTGCAGAAAACCAGGAATACGTTAAGCTTATGAGAAACGGAGTCGAAATCATAATGCCTAAATTTAAAAACAACCCAAATGCAGAATCACTATATTTATAAAGCCATTAACTACTACAATAATCTACCTATCGAGATACGCTGCATCAATAAATAACTTTACAGAAAAAATTAAAACCTTCCTAAAATCCGACTTAAATTCATAAATCATTTAAACTTATAACTTTTTTCAAAACACTTAAACATTTCATTATCAAATTTTTATTACCGTATTATTAAATGACTCGCATATGTACCTATACAGGGTTATTTGGGAAACATTAATAACCTCGCAGGACTATATTCCTCCCTTGATTATGAGTCGAAAATGTTCAAGCTATTGTGACCTAATATCAATAGTTAAGGAGATATGCGACATCAAAGTTTGCATTTTTTTTTCAATATTTCTGACTTATTTTTTGTAAAACGTTGGAATATCATTTCAGTAACTCATATCGATTACGAAAAATTCATTCGTTTCAATACACGTTAAATAAAATGATAAAAACCTTGAAAAAATTCCAATTGGAATGTTTTCCGATTGGGATTCGAAGGTTTTTATTTTTTTATTTGACTTGTGTTAAAGGGAATGAATTTTTAATATTCAATATGAGTTACTATGATGATAGTCCAACGCTTTACAAAAAATAATTCAGAAATATTGAAAAAAAAATGCAAACTTTGATGTCGCATATCTCCTTAACTATTGATATTAGGTCATAATAGCTTGAACATTTTCGACTCATAATCAAGGGAGGAATATAGTCCTGCGAGGTTATTAATGTTTTCCAAATAACCCTGTATACAAAATAAGAACTGAAGCTCCCTCATCAGACTCAAGAGCTTCTCTTCACTGATGAGGTCTAAACGACTACAAAGAATTAAAAAAAAATTATGTATGTATTTGTAACTTACATTTAATTAAATAAATAAAATATAAAAGTAAAAAAACTAGGGAACGGACGAGTTCGAAACTGCTGCCATGGTACAAATATAATAAGAATAAAACTGTAAAATTTTCGCAGAAATGTAAACCTTCCGCATGCCACAAAAAGGTTAATTTGACTGCTCCAAATACAGCGGGCGGAGCTAAACGCGCGTGACAACGAATTAGGTGTTTCGATTCGCTGGTTTTTAAAAGCGATTACAATCTGATTGTTAAATCGACCCGGAGGCTATTCATCGGATAAAATTGCGTACAATTAAAAAATAATAAATATATGAGTCAAGAGCAGGAATGGCAAACCTTCGATCTAAGTTTATGACGATAAATTAGTTTAAATTCAGTAATGGCAGAGCATGCCAGAATGGAGGGACATAAGTTTGATTCGAAATTATTATATGGGTGCAGTAAAGGACATCTTGGAGATCTTAGAAATAAATAAAAATAAAATAAATAATAGAAATATATACTGTTGTATTTTGCTATTACTTTGTGGTTATTCATTATCAATATAATTAAACTAGTTAACTTAGTTTACACCACTAAAATTTATATGGTAACCAACCGGTTTCGGAAACGACGTTCCTTCATCAGGGTATACCCAATACTAATTGAACTTTACAAAAATTATAAACAATCATACTTCAGTGTTAAGTGTCCAAATGGGGGTAAATAGTGGGGGGTGCGAAAGAAACAGGTGATAGGAAACATATTCAAAATAGGACTGTAAGTTAAATTTTTTTGGTTGTTTATAATAGATTCATTATTATTTATAGCTTTCTTAATCTCTAGGGCCTCTAAATTATTAAGGCGTCTACTTTTACTATTAATGTGAAGAATGTTGACCTTTCACCCTATCACCTGTTTCTTTCGCACCCCCCACTATTTACCCCCATTTGGACACTTAACACTGAAGTTGATTTTTTATAATTTTTGTAAAGTTCAATTAGTATTGGGTATACCCTGATGAAGGAACGTCGTTTCCGAAACCGGTTGGTTACCAAATAAATTTTAGTGGTGTATTCTAAGTTAACTAGTTAAATTATATTCAATAAAAATATAATTAACATCCAGATACCACCCATAACCTCTTCACTCCTATCCATTCTAACCCCGCCCCCGACCCCCACCACCATTACACCCACCCAATCCCTATAAATTCTGCCTCGAATTATTTTTAATTTAGTTGTAAACGTGTTGTTATTGACAATGGGAGAAATCCCGAAAACGTTCTAACAATTCAAATTAAATATAGTGGAATAAAATAGTGTTCTTTACCCTCATTTTTTTAAACGATAATTTAGAATTGTTCTGGTGTTAGTGGGATAATTTGTGACACGAAAATATTAGAAGAAACTACCTATTGGGAGATAATCTGGAAAGCTCAAAGTAGATGGCGCTGGTGTGGTTGGCGGTCATGCCAGCTGTCAAACTGCGAAATGTAGTTTGTATTTTACGCAGGATTTAATAACCACAAGCACTTCTGGCTTGTATTTAATGTCTTAGGGCCTGCGGTAAATCATATCTTGTATTATCCATCAGGATGTACAATGCGCGTCCGTATCTTGACTCCTGACAACGGACTTTTGCTGACCATTATCAAATTAAGGCGTAATATGATGCATAAGGAACTAGCGTTTAAGAGGGGGGTACGGTTAATTCGTACAAAAAAGGGCATGTTTTCGTGATTTTTTTGTGATGACACATTCAAAATCTCTTTATTAAAACTAATGGTACATTAAAGTATGATATTCGAAAAATATTGTGTAAAATTTTCAAGAAGAAATATTAAAAAATACGGCAATGGCAGCAATTATTCGGACGAGTCTCGGAAAAAAGTAGAATTGCGGTGTCCCTCATAACTTGGTGCTGGATCATCTAAAATCAAAAAATCAAAGATCATTCGTTAGATAATAGGTTTCTCCAAGTAACGCTGGGAGGTTTTTTAGAAATTTTAATTTTTCATTTTTTTGGAACACTTTGAAGGGAAAAACGCGATTTTTTGCGAAAAAAATCGGCTAATTTGTTATTAAAAAATAAAAATTATTAACATATTTGAAAAAAAGTCTCCAGCGTTACCTCGTAAATTATGTACAAAAATAGTGTTCAAAATTTCAAAAGGATTTGTGCAGTAGTTTTGAAGTTATGAGGGACACCGACTTTGAAAACGTAGGGAAAATGCTTTAAAGTTTTGCACACTGTAAAATTCAAAATAAAACTCAACACTTATTTTATACTTACACATAATCGTCGATGCCATGTTCACACGGCAAAGAGCTTTCAGCATTAGCATCTTTTTGTCCTTGTCTACGCAAAACTCTTCCAATACAAAGCACGTCCGGTAGTCCTCAGGTGAGCGCGTCTCTTAGCTGCCCGAGCAGGTATAGAAAATCAGTCTGAGCATCGCTCAAATGTTATATGTAGATAGATTTCTTGAAAGCTTCATAGCGTTTAAAAGAGACCATCTATAGTTTTTATTGTTTCAGGGGTAAGTTTGTAGAACTCCATAATCACATACATGGAAAAAAACTAACCCATAAAAACCAAGTTTTTATTATACTCCTTTTCTTTGTAAAATATAACAACAATTAAAGACGAATTAAAACATATAACATAACACTAAACTTACAGTAATTTAATATATTTCCAAAATGTCAGATGTTTTGAGCTTTGATAAGACACCAGAAATATTCCGTGACGTTATCGGGCCGCCGTTGCTAGTAATCAAACTTTTGTAATGACTCCAATTTGAAAAAACTATTAAAAATTAGAAAAATCCAAAATTACACTATAATTATTATTATTTTTTAACAAAAATTTGATAGATCTTCTTGATCGTCGCCACGAGTCTGCTTGCAAAGTTTTAGCTCGATTGGATCACGGGAAAAGGATCAAAAATCGATCCAAAGTTTTTTCGACGGCAAGCCGGCAAGCAAGCAAGCAGACGCCACGAGTTAATATAAAGGAAATAATAAAAACAATCGTTTCTCAAATTCTACATTTTTAATTTTTTGAGACGCATTTCGGTTGTTAACAACCATAAAATAAATTACCAATCTGCACCAATTTCATTACACTTCGAAACTAAAGGCTTTAGATTTAATTTGCTTGAACAGCTGGAGATCACTAAACATGAAGTAGATAAGAAAATCATAAACGAACAAGTAATATATATAAATATTTGGTCCTTACATATGAAATTGGCGTTTTGCCGTACTGGCAAATTTGATCTCAAATATCTTCTCTTTGGTTAGGAATTCCAAATCCAAATTTATACAGCTATTTACTCATGTATTTGTGTTTTGAAAATTATAATTCATTTGTTTTTTCTTCAATTGTTTTTTTCTTTGCGTCACTCAGTTTACAAAATGAAAAACTTGAAATATCGCGTTATTTACGAGTACGAGTTCCACCGTGGCACCAGTGCTGCAGAAACGGCTCGAAGGATTAATGATGTGTATGGCGACGGTGCCGCAAAAGAAAACACAGTGCGTTTTTGGTTCCAACGTTTTCGTTCTGGAAATTTCGACCTGCAGAACAAGCCCCGTGGACGGCCGGAGACCAAAGTTGATAATGAAGAATTGAAGGCTATTGTGGAAGCGGATCCATCGCAAACCACATCCGAGTTAGCTGCAGGCTGCGGTGTTAGTGATAAAACTGTTTTAATCCACTTGAAGCAAATTGGTAAGGTGAAAAAGCTTGAAAGGTGGGTACCTCACGAATTGAGTGAAGCAAATCAACAAACGCGCGTTGACTGCTGCGTTGCATTACTCAACCGGCACAATAATGAAGGGATTTTAAATCGAATCATTACCTGTGATGAAAAGTGGATCCTGTACGCTAATCGGAAGCGCTCATCGCAATGGCTGAACCCTGCCGAACCAGCCAAACCATGCCCCAAGCGAAAATTGACTCCAAAAAAGTTACTTGTGAGCGTTTGGTGGACTAGTGCTGGTGTCGTTCACTACAGCTTTCTTAAATTCTGGCCCGACGAAGTACGGCAGATGTCTATTGTCAGCAACTGCAACCATGATGGAAAAAGCTAGATGCTAAACAACCGAGGTGGTTATCGCTCTAGACCACTGCTGCTTCATGATAACGCTAGACCACACACTGCACAACAGACGGCTACCAAATTAGAGGAGCTTCAATTGGAATGTCTAAGACATCCGCCGTACTCTCCGGACCTTGCCCCAACAGATTACCATTTTTTTTCGAAATTTGGATAACTTCTTGCAAAGGAAAAAATTCAACTCCGATGGAACAGTCCAAACCGCCTTCAAAGATTTTATTGATTCCCGTCCGAATGGTTTTTTTAGTAAAGGGATCGATGAACTACCTATGAGATGGCATAAGTGCATAGATAGCAATGGTACATACTTTGATTAAATAAATATATTATAATAAAAAAAATCGGCTTTATGTTCCTCCCATACTAAACGCCAATTTCATATGTAAGGACCTAATATATAACTTAATTATATTAAAAATAGTTTTGTATGTATACTATGAGAACACAATTACTTGATTTTAGCTTATTTATAGGTTTCCCATACAAATTAGCGAAGGGAAAAACTACATTTCAAAATGAAGACTACAACACACACACGTCCACCAGTTTGATGACTACAAAGTGTACACTACAATTGTAGTAAAAACTACTTGAAGTGAAGTAATTATAGTACTACGAAATGAAGTGAAGTAAATGAAGTGAAGTATTTTTTTCCCAAATAAAAATTTGGCGAGCTAAAAAAAATAAAAAAGGTCAACGAGAAAAATATTTAAGATAAATGAGGATGTTTTCTCCAAAGTAACATTTGGCGACCTAAAAAAAAAAAAGTCGCCAGCCAGATTTCTTCATTCGATTCGAAAAAATTTTCAAACCATGGGGGGGGGTTGTTACAGTTTCCAGAGATTTCATCATAAATCTACATCAACTTTCCAAAAATTTCACGTAAAAAATGCACTATTTTAAGTATGTTTCTCATACTTTCGATAACTTTGAAGTGTATGTACTTTGTAGTGTTCGCTTTGAAATGAAGTGTACTATTTGAAGTTTATACTTTCAATAACTTTGGTATTTGTAGTGTGCACTACACTTCAAAACGTGCGAAGTGTGCACTTCAATGTAATGTAGTACTACATTGTAGTAGTGAGTACAGAGCGGACCCATCACTAATACAAATAGCTTCGTCTCTCTGAGATTTCTATAACTTGTCTTAATTAATTATTTTAATTAACTAAAAACTTTGTTTAACCGTCTGCCGTTTTCCTTACCACTATAACTTTGTCGGGACTGACGCACACTAATTATTCATTACTTATTTTGGTAAACACGTTAATTTGAACGGGGCTATAGTTGCGGCGGGGAAGCGGGAGATTGACAGGTAGACAATGGAACGGAAAATATATCAAACAATAAATTATTCATAAAATTTAACGGGTTACTTTATTTTTTTTTTTTATTTAAAAAGTAATAGAAACCTAGGAGGTTTATGGGTAACATTTTTACATGATTCAATATAAGAAAATATAATAATATAATTTGGATACAAGGTAATTTTTTTATAGTTGGCCGAGTTTTAATATTTTTGTCACTTCTGTTTTGAACTTGTCAGTGGTCAGTTGTTTGGTATAGTTTTAGTCCGTTGCAAATTAGTCGGGATTGTCCTGTTTTTGTTTTGGCGTGTGTTATGTCATAGTTTTGAGCCATTCTAGTGTTGTGTTGGTGTTTTTCGTGTATTTTATGTCTTCGTCTTGTATTTCGCCAATTGCTAGTCTGTGAGTGATTTTAATTGTTTCGATTTTTGTAATATTTTCGATGTTTAATTATTGTGTTATACGGTATACAGTTTCAGTTGGTGTCCGGTATTTCAGATCATAGACCATTTTTAATATTTTGTTTCGCTGTCGTTGGAGTCTGTTTAGGTTAGTTTTGTTTCCGGTTCCCCAGAAGGGTATCAAATATCCTATTCTACTCTTGACGTATGCCTGGTACATCAGTCTTTAGTTTTCAGATATTTTTTAATTTAAGACCTTTATTATTTATAAGAAAAATTTCATGACCGTTTTCTTTTTCAAATGAGTGGTCTGTTTCCAAAAGAAGATTCCGAAGAGAATTTTGAGAAGATATTATTATTGAGTCATCATGTTTCTTATTCTTCATGCCGTTTTATATACCTTTATAAAATGCCGGAAAGTCGTAACAATTTCATTGAGATTTGATGTACGGGAATGATTTGGCGGGTAGACATTATCTTTGGAGTTTGTTATAAGATTATCTAAGCTAATACAGTAGTATTGAAACTGTTAGACGTAAGTAGACGTTTATAAAGTTTATTGTTAATAAAAATTAATAATAATGTATCTTTCTTCTTCTTTCTTCATCAGCCTCCGTCTTTCCACTGCTGGATATACGCCTCTTCCTTATTTTTCCATTCTTCCCTGTTGTTGGCTAATTGCATCCATTTCTTTCCCCCCACAGCGACAATATCATCGGCCCATCTCTTTGAGGCCTTCCGATGCCTCTTTTATTTTCCCAAGGTCTCCATTTCAGAACTCTGGGAGGCCATCTTGTAGTATCCTGTCTTGCAACGTGTCCTGATATCCACTACTCTAGTTCTTCGCCTAAATTCGTCGTTTCTATTTCTATCTCTTAGGCTTACTCCAAGCACGGATCTCTCCATGGATCGTTGCGTGCATTTGAGCTTTTCTACACTTTTCTTTGTAAGGGCCATAGTCTCCAATCCATACGTCATCACTGGCAGTATGCACGATTCAAAGGTTTTCTTTTTAGGCTAATTGGGATCTCTTTGTTCTCGAAGATATGTTTGAGTTTGCCAAAAGCATTATGTATGTCCAACTACAAAGTTAACGCTGTAAACACCAAAAATATTATATAACTTTTTTCTGAAACAGGCTTGGCTATCTCAGCGAGTGGGCACGAATGTTAAAGTATATTTGTTTGAATACTTTAGTTTTCTTCAGGACTGTGTCTACTTTTTATACTTTGACTATGTTCCATATGTACGTATTATTATCTTACATATTTACCGACTTACATATTTTTTTATTAAATTGTATATATTTTAATACAAATCTTTATCCGGCATGTCACGAACATCGGTTATCATCTCGCCATATGTGTTTTATATCCATTCTCGAGAATGATTCTTTGCACGAACACTTCAAACGGGGTGGAGCGAACATCGTGACTCGAAAATTTATAAAAAAAAACGAGAATATCAAATAACTTTCTTAGAGGCTTTTCACTTCGCAACATGCAGCTATTGCAAGAGCGTTTATATGATATATATAAAATAAAGAGTATAGAGATTTTCAAACTTGTTTATTTGACAGAATATCATTTTATATTTAAATCTAACAATTATGATTATAATTGTGGTAGGAATATTTTGAAAGAAAACACAAATCACTTTGTTTGCACCACTTTATTAGATTAAACAATCTCCATGTTTCGAGAACAATGTTCCCTCCTTCAGGATTATTTGTGTACTAAAAATTTAAAAAGTTAAACCAAGCAAATGTGTTACGGTGAAGGGTGAAGTGCTACTGCACGCGTCGGGGTCATTACTCATTTGTATGAAAAAACCATTAAAATTTCGAAAAATCCAAAATTATACTATAATTATTTTAAAAAATAAATGAAAAATTGTTAAATCGTTTTTATTGTCGCCACAAGTCTGCCTGCAAAGTTTCAGCTCGATTGGATCACGGGAAAAGGGTTGAAAATAGGTGTTAAGTTTTTCCGGCAGACAACAAACCTCAGACGCTACGAGTTAAAAGAAAGGGAGTAAAAAAGGTCCTAATCATGCCACCAAACATATTTGTTTTTATTTTAACACATAGATAAACATATTCAATACATAAATGAAACATTAAAATTTTAACACAAAAAAACTAACCCATAAAAATCTAGTTTTTATTATACTCCGTTTCTCATTAAAACAGGTTTCGCGCCTACTCCACGCATCGGGATCGAAAATTAAACAATATATAAATCGTTAAAATTTCGAAAAACCAAAACTATACTAAAATTATTAATATTTTTAAACAAAATCTTGTTACATCATTTTTATCGTCACCACAAGTCTGCCTACAAAGTTTCAGCTCGATTGGATCACGGGAAAAGGGTTAAAAATCTATCCAAAGTTTTTTTCGCAGATAAACAGACGCTACGAGTTAAAAGAAAGGGAGTAAATACACTGCCGCAGCTTTAGTATACGGAGAGCGTTCTTGAATTATTCCTGTTTGAAACAATATTCCAATTATGATAATTTCATTGCCTGTCCGTCGTAACTTCGTGTTACGTCCGTAACTTCTTTATAATATTTTTTTATATAAATAAATACTTATTCATTAGGAACCGACGTGTAAAAGTACCGTCATTATTGACGGGTTATAGCTAACTCGTAGGTATTTTAATTTAAATACTTGTATGGCCTACCAGGACTTGCACTCTCACATTGGTTAAGTTGGAATAAATTTATTATTGTTATTAATATTTATGTTCGCTTCTATTTTCACATTTTATTACGTTGGCGACAGCGTAATGGTTTGTGGAAGACCGGGGTTAAGATAAAAGGGAAAACCAAGTCAAAGTGTCTTTGGCGTAATGCGTTTCATGTGTTATGCTTTTAAAATAATGTATCTTCACTCTGTGTCCGAAATGACGGAAAATCAAATAAAATTATCTCGCGAGATCTTATAAATAAAAATTATATACACAATGTCATGGGAAGGTTATAGATGTCCCTAGTATAGTTCTTTCGAATATATTAATAAAACTGATTATTAAAAAAATATATATATTAAATTTATTTGGTAAATGTACAAACTTAAGAGTGACTGTATTCAATAAAATATAATTAATACACATTTATATTACACGCTTACCCACTTTTAAATGAGAATTTATCCTCGTGTTTAAAAGTGGGGGCATTGTCATATATGTATATATCTATTGATAATGTAATCGTTAGTGTAAGTCATTAGATTAAATAATTAAGATATAGACAAAGAAACATTAGATAAAGTTATAAAAAATTAAGGCATTAAATTAAGTAAGTAAGATATAAACAATACAAGAATACAACAACATAATAATTTTCTATAATTTTTTTCCGTCTTCATTTCATTGGGAAGAGCATTAAAGAATGATACTCCTTGATAGAAAAAATGGTGTTGGGCTGTGCTAGTATTAGTATTTAGGTATCAAAATATTTCCAATTGATCTCGGATTTCAGATTAAAACATCCAAATGTACTATTATTGATGTACATTTTGTAAGTTTGAAGTATTGCAAATTTTTTATAGATTTGATTAATATTTAGGATGTTAAAAATGTTGAAAAGTTCCTTTGTTGGGAATATTGAGGGTTTCCTCAAAATCACTTTGATAATTACTTTCTGAATTATTTCCACTGATAGTATATTAGACTTAAAGGTCCCACCTCAGCCAACTATACCACACTGTAGTATGGACTGGGCAAACGCAAATACCACCTTCAGCATGTAGGTAGATGATTTTTCTCTTCCTAGTGACTGGAATATATCTGGATTTAGAACGAATACTTAAACAACTTTCGAAAAATTAATAAATGTCTGGATGGATCTTTCTGTGAAATAGGCATGATGACAGTATTACAAAATTAAAGAATAAGTGATTTTAGAGAAGAAAATATTTTGAAAGGATTCTAAAAAATGATCCAGTTTAATTATACACACTGAGATTACTAAGATTTTCAATAAATTAAAGTATCAATTGTGCGATCCGCCATTTTAACGAAACACCGGTCAGAGCGAATAGCGTCACGCCTAAGTAGCCATCACCGTGTCTTTGAACTGCTTGACGTCACGTAGACGAAATGACAGCTGCGGAAGTTTTTGCGCAAATTAAAAATAGGCAGTGCAATTATATGCGTAAAAACTTAGTTTATTACTGAAATAATGCTATTTTCGGTAACAGTAGACGTGTACCCTACATTATAGAAGGTTATTTCAAAATCTGTCATCATGTCTTTTGTTGAACTTTGCAAAGTGAAGTGATCACTTAAGCCATTCGATACAAGTCTTAAGCACTGGGCCACCCTATAAAGGCTTCCATTCATTAATGTATATTACAGATATCTCACAGAGATGAAACTGTATTTCTTATGGGAAAGTAGGTATAGAAGTCATTTGGGTGTACATAGGACTTATGACCTATCTTAATGGTTGGCTTAAGTGATCATTTTACACAATGTAACATTCGCCATTTCCACCCATGATAGAATAACCATGCTTTTTCATTTTTTTGGAAGTTGTATATATGCAAATTGAGTGGAGTTGTAATTGCCTTTCCATGCGGCCTGTACAAAGCCATTTTCATTCCCCTAAATCCCCACAGATGTCGCTAATGAGAAAATCTACAATATATTTTTACGGAATTTGAGAGCAATATACTTTATTGTGTAATGAATTTCAACCGAATTACTTGCATTACACTAGGATACGCCAGGAAATATTAGGTTATAAATTGGCGTTTTGCCGTATTGGCAAATTTGATCTCAAATATCTTCTCTTTGGTTAGGAATTCCAAATCCAAATTTATACAGCTATTTACTCATGTATTTGTGTTTTGAAAATTATAATTCATTTGTTTTTTCCTCAATTGTTTTTTTCTTTGCGTCACTCAGTTTACAAAATGAAAAACTTGAAATATCGCGTTATTTACGAGTACGAGTTCCACCGTGGCACCAGTGCTGCAGAAACGGCTCGAAGGATTAATGATGTGTATGGCGACGGTGCCAAAAAAGAAAACACAGTGCATTTTTGGTTCCAACGTTTTCGTTCTGGAAATTTCGACCTGCAGAACAAGCCCCGTGGACGGCCGGAGACCAAAGTTGATAATGAAGAATTGAAGGCTATTGTGGAAGCGGATCCATCGCAAACCACATCCGAGTTAGCTGCAGGCTGCGGTGTTAGTGATAAAACTGTTTTAATCCACTTGAAGCAAATTGGTAAGGTGACAAAGCTTGAAAGGTGGGTACCTCACGAATTGAGTGAAGCAAATCAACAAACGCGCGTTTACTGCTGCGTTGCATTACTCAACCGGCACAATAATGAAGGGATTTTAAATCGAATCATTACCTGTGATGAAAAGTGGATCCTGTACGATAATCGGAAGCGCTCATCGCAATGGCTGAACCCTGCCGAACCAGCCAAACCATGCCCAAGCGAAAATTGACTCCAAAAAAGTTACTTGTGAGCGTTTGGTGGACTA